>CANNZV010001685.1:161995-233853 GCA_947561585.1 Caprella mutica
AGTGGCAATTCCCTCAAATGGCAGTTCCCCAGTGGCAATCCACCAAGTGCAATTCGCCCGGTGGCAACTCCCCTAGAACCATTTAACAATACATTATTTTTAACGGACAAATGCATTAGTTAAAAATATCTACACTATTGAAAACATGTTATTCTTAACGGGCAAGTGCACGTGTTACATATATTGATACTATTAAGAATACGTAATTCTTATTGGGCAGGTACACTAGTTACAAACATTGAAACTATTTAGAACCCGTTATTCATAACGGATAAATACACTATAATATCCAAATTTAGTGGCAATTGCATGCTCTATTAGTCTAATATATACTGGAGTAATAAGTGACGATAATAATATTCGCCATTCTGAACAATGCAGACAAGCACCTCCCATGGATAAAATATTACTAATCTGAAGAACAAAGTAACTCGTATTTACTCGTCAGAAGTTATTAGTTTCTCTTTATGTGAACAATGCGTTATGAAAAATATTAGATATTGCCTGGGATAGAATATCTGAGAAATAAATGATCATGATGATTAAACTTAGCAGGTCAAAAATCCAGGTCAGTATGAACTCAGTGTATTAGATGTAATAATTTCATATTGTTATGATTGGGCTATACAAGATAGAGTTAGGACACATCTTCCTTCATCTTTTGTGTGCCCATTATATTTTTCTCTCTGACAGTATTCCAATATATTCAATTACTGTCAAATAGACTATAGTTTATTTTTCTTCGATTTCCTGAACCTTTATTAGGCTAAGTTGCGAATTGTTTTTCGAATGATATTTTGAGGTAGACAAACCTGTTATATAATAGAATTGTAAACTTGTCGAAATAGGAAGTGGATTATTTTCATTGTTTATCTGGAGAAGTTGAAATCAAACGAATGCAAAAAAAAACTAAATAAACTAAATAATAGTCGTAGAATAATAATGCAGTGCAAATAATACGGTCATTAAGAAATCACTAAAAGGAAAGTATTTGAAACAAGGCTGCCAAAGCAAAATTGAAAAAACTATAGTTATGAATTTTTTTTTCAAATAGACCAATACACTGTTTTCAACTTAACCCTAATGATTTTGACTATCAGAATTTACGAGAAGGTTTGACTATGTGTTCAAAAACCACATGCCTTATTCACGGTAATACATTTTTTACAAGTTATTAGTATACATACTAAACTAATGTGTAACCAATTTCAAGTAAAGATATTAATCATATAATGAAAAATATATACATAAGTATAAAAGACATTGGCAACTGTGAGGGCATAGCTGTGATTAGGCCGTGTATTGTCTATTTACAGACCGTGCTTGTGTGTACTCCAAGAAAACGTGAACTCATGTGTGCTTAGAAACAAACCAAACTGAATTTCTACGTTGTCACACGTCACCACACCACAATTATTTTTTTACTTTACGTGATTGACGCTGATTTCCGCTGATACGTAAATATGTTTTATCTTTTTAATTACAAAAAAGAATTTATTTGGTATTTATGTAGGAACAAATCAAGAATGGCCGGTAAATTTAAACGAATGACATGAATGATATAAATTAATTTAAAGAGGATGTCCTTAGAAAAAAAACGCACGTCGAACTTATTAGTGTCAATTTATGAATCACAAAAATCAGATGAAATATTTAAATTATGTTGTCATATTCTACGAAATAAACTGTACTGGACTATCGCAGTAATCCTACATTCACGTTACTCTGACAGTAGGTGTTGACATTTGTCTTCAACAGATCTATCCTTTTGAATTTCCTGATCAAAATATCATTACCTACCATATCGTCAATTTTCTCAAGGTATGATCATATTTAAGTTTAAGTTCATTGTCTCAATTTCCAACACTGATTCAATTTCTCCCTGAGACACTGCATGTGCCTTAACTATGCAAGAAAATCAGTCACTGCTTTATTGGGGTGTCAACGTCGATTAGTCAATTAAGGAGTATTGATGGTAGGTACTGATAGTGACATTATTCATATTGAAGCAATTAGATAGTTCCTGTGATCCAATAAGCGAGAGGAAGAGGAACAATGTGAAATAAGAATAGAATTTGAGCTTCCTATATAATTGAAAGGAAGATTAAATTTAGCCTCTTTCTCATTATTCATGTACAGACTTCAACCGGGAAATATAACAGGAATAATATGTAATGATAGTTTAGTATTGTATTGAAACATTTTAATGCTCTTATTGTTTAACTGAATTAATAATTTTGTACGATGTCCGCTATGGTGGTATAATTGGTTCAATTTTAATCTTCCTTTATATTAAGTAGAAACGTATAATTATTTTCTTTAACAACCTAGAATGGTAATTCGTTTCTGCAAAGTTTGATAAAACTCACTTTAATTAATTAATATGCCATCTTGAACTGTTGATCCAAATTAATGAATGATTCAGATTTATTTCAAATATTAATGAAATTCTTCAATGAAAATTTGTAATGATTGAGATAAATTTGGGAAAGCTGAATCTTTGTCGAAAAAGTTATAAAATTGCAGATGGTCTGTTATTGTTGATTGCGATAAACATTGTCAAAATTGTATCGTAAAAAAAAAAACAGTTCCAGACATTATCGTTGGGATTATCTGATGTAAATGGCCGAAGTTTGACGATAAACTGTGATTGTTTTAAATACTTAATAGGTTACAATTGGATAATCGTAAATTGTTTATCAATGTGAACAGATGACCTTTTTATTATCGATTGAAAACAAGCGATGGGCGATTATAATTTTCTGACTGTGTTTCTTCTGATGAAATAACATCCAAAAAGTACGGATGTCTGAAGAACATCAGCATCAGCTCTCACTCGTTTTCCCCAATATATGCGATGAAGCAGAATCTTCATCAGCAATTATTGTCAATTTGGCTGACTTTTAAGGTACCATAATTTTGGTTTGTGGTGCATATGGAGAGGAACAGTCTGTCATGATAAAGGAATCGATGAGAGATCTATAAAACAAAAATTGGAAATGAAAAAAAGACATATTATGAACACTGACCAAAAAGATGTAGTAATTTTAATGAATTATTTCCTATTTTAGCACACCAAAATATGCTATTAAAAGTTACATATAACTGAGATGATTTCTTCATATTTTGTCTAATATCATAAAAGAAACTTCACCCACTGTATTAATTGGATATTATTTGGTTAGAGTATTAACTAAAATTCTGTGAAATGTATGAAAAAAAATTCTAATTTGAGAACTGAGTTTAATTAAATTAACATCATCAACACCCTTTCTTTTTGTGAAACGTAATACGCTCTATTAATGCCCTATGGAAACACATGTGGAAACTTTTAATAAGACATCTTGAGTTTCAGTTTGTTCTATCTTCCTATAAATAATAGTATTGGGGTCAACCAATCATTGAGGTCAGATGCATTCTCAAGAATTAAGTAAATGCAACTTACTTGAGTCTAGTGACAAGATTAGAATACATATCAATATTCTAATAATTATAGAACAAAATGATTTACCAAAATGATTAGCTCACCATCTGTCAATTTAATAGTTAGTCTGCGACACAATAAGTATAGGGATGACCCAATTCTATAATTATTATCATCGATCATCGCTTTTTGAATGACGATTATAATAAATGATGATCACTGTGGCGACTAATTAACTGAGTACATCATTCCAGAGAAATGTACCCTATTTATAGTGTTTCCATCTCTACTCAGTTTCTATAATGGCTTTTTCTGAGAATCTTCAACAATATTGATAACCATTAAATGATTTATTGATTTCAAATTACCTAATGTAAGAGGGTATTGGTAATAAATCCAATAATAATTTTTAAATGTATTATTTTCGTTAGGTATAACATTCGGAATAGCCCTTCAAATAATTAAAGGGACATTAAAAGACATGGAATAGAATAGTATGGTGGGACATCGAAGATTAAGAGGGAACCCTACCGTAACCTTCTTTCATCTCATATAACGAACACTCTTCCAGTTTCCTATATATCATTTAAATGGCTCGGTTAACGTCTCTGTTATCAGTATATTGTTCTAAGAACTCCTTGTGTTTGATGAATAGACGTGGAGAGCAATAATTGCTGACTCTCGGTCTTGGTTATCCAAATAAAGAGGTCTGAATAATTGCCTCTAAATTCGACCATCGGTCGTAAAGAAACATGTGTGATGAAATTTCGATATTTTTTCTTCATAAGGTTTGCATATGTTCTAAAATGATGCGACAAACATATATGAATTGAATGTTCAGTTATAAATCAGCCAAACAGAAATTTACGTTACAGCCTGATATTTTTAGTTGCCAATTCAATGAAAACAAGATATTCTTCATATTTCAATTGATTGATTGATATATTCAATTAGAAATATTTGTATATATTACCTTATGCTCATCACTCAACTTGTTTTTTGATTCATTGGAGTTGCATGATTGAATTTGCATGTCTCTAATTTTTTCCCAACAGAAATTACGCCTAAATATTAAACCACGAAAGTTGCAAAAACACTTCTAAGCTTTTATCCCTAACCTTTTTATCGCTGTTCCATGCGGACTGTAGGATTACCCGGAGACCAGATCTCTTACAGACGTGGTGGGAGGAGGTTGTGGGAAGAGTGAACTCTCACTTCAGTCAGTTAACTGAGACTGAAAAGAAGAGGGGAACAACTTCTAAAAAAAATGTGAAATTGAACTAGTGCATCATAAATTAAATATGTATATAGTATAAATTATTATGTGGATTTTTGTTAATACACACTAATTGTGAATTTGAAAGTTAAGTTTGATAAATCGACCATATTTTGGTTATATGTTATTTAAAATTTTTTAATGAAAAAAAAATTGAACACTCTTCAGATAATCATAAATAATTAGGTTTATAATTTACAAAAATAACATTTTAAAGTTAGGCTTATTTTAGATATAGTTATTTTGGAAAATGCAGGTTTTATATTTTGTTAAATATAAGGATATAGGAATTTTCTTCTTTTTTATTTTAAATTAAAAAAAAAACTATTGGCCAATTGTAATTTATTTCCCAATAAGAACAATTTTTCGGAATTTAAGTGACATTTAGAAATTGAACATAATATTTTAAGTTGTTTTCTGATAGGAGTAATACGCATATTTCAGATTTAATTCCATTAAAAGTATTTCTTCAAAACCGGAATAATTTAAAGCGAAACCTAACTTTAAGACTTTTACTCTCCTAAAGATTCATAAACAGATTTAGTAACTTATAATTTAAAAGCTAAAATATAGTAAACATTTTTATATGTTCACAATGATGAAGTATATCAAGTGCAATATTGGAACATAAAGGAAATATTATGCGTGACGTAACAAAAAATATTTTCAATTTGATTTTAAATAAAAAATGTTCTATTATTCAGTTAAATTTGCATTTTCTGGGAAATTAATTTTATCACGTGTTATATTCTATTCAAATATAATATTCACCTAACAATACTTATAATATTTGAGAGTACTCTATGCGACACCATTTGTTTACATCGTTTATGAAGTATCGATCAAGTTCACGGTCAATTAATTCGAAACTTAGCATACTTTCCTATTTATTTACTACGATGAAGTTAACATTTTTTTTTCAAATACCTTAAGAAGATGAAATTATTTTTTTCAGATTATCAAATAATCATTCAATTCTCCAGTAATACAACGAAGAAAAATCAAAAGTGATGGACTCCATCACACTTGACGAACTGTACCCGAATTTCCCGTATGACCAGTACATGATTTCCAGAAACATGTCCGATGGAAACCTGTCCTCTTCCGAACTTACGAACATCTCCGACAGCATCAACCGAATTTTGAACTCGAGTCAAAGTCTCAACCTGGACCTGATCAGCAAGTTCGAGAGAAACCTCCGGGTCCAAGGCACCCCCCTGGTTGTGACCATCTTGGTGTACTCGGTGCTCATCGTGCTGGGAGCCGTGGGGAACTCTTTGGTTATGGTTGCCGTGATTAGGAATCCTGCAATGAGGACAGCTCGAAACGTCTTCATCATAAATCTTGCAGGTTCTGATTTGATTCTATGTTTAGCAACCACTCCTCTCACCATTGTTGAATTATTGTCCCAATATTGGCCGTTCGGAGAAACGCCGTGGCTCTGCAAGGTGGTCGGATGTCTGCAAGCCATGTCTATATTCCTCTCCGTCATATCTATCACGGCCATAGCTCTCGATAGGTATCAGGTATGTGTTGGGAAATGGACACATAGTTTCTTTTCTGTCGTCAATTGGTAATTAACGACTGAAAACCAAATATTTTTATAACGAGTGAGTAGAGTTCAACTTATTGACAACAATAATTATTCAACAATTCAATATTTTCAAACTTGCCTAATTTAAATACGAATTTCTTCTATAATTTTAAGTAAATATCTCTTCTCTTATTTTAAATACAATTTTCTATTTCGATACATTAGAATACGAATTGCGTTCACATTTATATGAGGTATGGATTACCTTGTAATAAATTACGTTAGACCTTTCTTACATCCAACTTGAATTGAAATACTTTACTTACATCAGTTTCTTAATAAAGTTGATTATTAAATTGAGAAATAATGATACAAATTGAACACTATTATGCAATATCGAGTTTCTAACTTTCCTATTTTTTAATCAAAAGTTTAGATTGAGCTCCACGATGTTTCTTGAGATAGGCATGAGTAAAGTTTTCCGTAGTTTGCAATCCTAGCCACTGGATGTATTGTAAAGTAAATAAAAACTGTCATTAGAGGAAATGGTACGGCTGACCATCGATAAATCTCTGCTGTCAATAAAAAGTTCTCAATTCTCTTTTTGTTCTTTCTCTTTTTGTGAAAGAATTCGGACATTGAGAGTTGATCAGCTTCATGTCCTACATTTTGATGAGTCAGTTCGATTTTTGCCTCATCAGTATAGTGAATGAGCTTCGTCAGCTGAAATGAGATGGACTGTAAGAATTTGATCTTTAATGTGATCTTAGTAGTTAATGATCATCAATTCAGTTGAGTGGAGCTTTTCATGATGAACTGGTTTATATAAGCCTGAATAAATATAAAATTAACGGATTCCTTTTACCTGCTAAATATAGAGATTTATATATTTAGTTATTTACCCATCTTATTCCAATATAAAAATGAAGTTTTGTTATCAGTCATTGGAGACTTTCGAAATATAAATATAGTATAATATCAATATATGAATATCAGTTGTTCTCATTAGAATATCATAAAATGGTATTATTGATTTTTAACCTCACACAAATCTTTTACCTTTTCAGGTGATAGTTTATCCGACAAAGAAATCCCTTTCAACGCGAGGAGCTGTTTGCATGGTGCCTGTGATTTGGACCTCAGCTTTACTCCTCGCCTTCCCTAACATTCTTGTTCGAAGTCTCAGTCACCACCAAATAGATTTACCAGGTCTGGATTCAATAGATTTCTGCTATGAAAATTGGCCCATCGTCAATGGTAGAGCTCTCTACAGTATTTTCGTAATGTTGGTGCAGTTTTTCGTCCCAGTGCTCACAGTAACGATATCTTATTGCGGAATTGTCCAGAAACTCAAACACAGAGTAAAATTTTCATCAGTGAGAAATAAGAAGATTGTGGGCAAAGAAAACGCTAGAAATAAGAAAACTAATATACTGCTCATGGCAATAGCTTTGATATTCTGTCTCTCTTGGCTACCGTTTCACGTCTTCAACATCATTGTTGATATTGAGAATCCTTTTGGAGATGATACCGAGAAAATGCTTCAAGTTTACACAGTTTGCCACATGTTTGGAATGTCGTCCGCCTGTTCGAATCCAGTGCTCTATGGTTGGCTCAACGATAACTTTAAAAAAGAGTTCCTGGAGATATATTGGAAAGTAATTCCTTGTCGCAAGCAAACAGAGAAGCACGGGAGTCTAGTCACAGCTAAGAAAGCCGGCAGTGGTAAGAGTGTTGTTGCTTTCATTCCTATTAGGAAAGATGCGCCAAAGAGTGAAAAATGTGTTGTTGAAGAAGGTCTTCGTTTAGGTAAGGAGGTGCCAAAGAATGAAATGAGTGTTGTAGAAGAAGGACTTCTCCTACTGATAGAGGAGCCAAAGATTGAGAAGAGTCTGGTGGAAGATGGTCATCTCACAGGAAAAGAAGAACAAATGAGTGACAAGAATTTCGTCAGAGAGGGTTGTGTCTTAGAAAAAGAAGGGAAGATAGGAAAGAGTATTGTCGAAGAGGATCCTCTTTTAGATAAAGTGAAAGGTAATACGAATGAAGAAAACAAAATTGGAGCAGATTTAACAGAATTTATTGAAATTCACGAAGAGTTGCTAACATTAGTATAATTTAATTAGTTAGATTTTAAACAACTAGAATAGGAAGTTTGAATGATTAAAATGTAAATATAATATAGGGCCTACAGTGTTTTTTTTTTTTGCAAGACTTTGAGCCCCATCTAGGAATATTTGAAATAAGAATTTAGAGAAACATTTATATTTTCTTGAAGATAAGGCTTGGTACTTACATATTATGTAATAAAAACTTATTTGAAACTCATTCAAAATAATTCTAAAGGCTATCTACAGAAGGTGTTGGGAATGGCCGCCGGAATCCTCTAGGCAAATTCTTGCGCGCTTCAAGAAGTTCTTTGAGTGTTCGTCACCTTCTCAATTGTTACTGCGTAATAATTTGCACCTAACAGCTTCACACACTAAATTCTATCATATCATGAATGGATTGAGGTTTTTCCGATTACCAAATATTTTGCGTTGTAGCCCAGAAATGGAAATCAAGAGGATTGAGTTCTTACTGATTGCTGACCACAAGAACACACACACAGAGAACGGTTTTGTTGATACAACAAAAAAAAGTAGGTTTTTGGTTGTATCAACAAAATAAGTTAGTCAGCTATGAGCCATCAAAATATTTTTGTTACAGTAAATATATATTTTTGTTGAGGTTTTTTTGTTATAGTTACACTAGAATTTTCAAGGTTACAGTAACTAGAGCTTATTAGTTATAGTAACATTACAAAATTGTTACTTCATAAAATGTATTTTGTTATGTCAACAAAAATTATATTTAAAGTAACACAAATAATTTTTTGTAGTAACAAAATCATCTTGTTATTTTAACTGAAAAAATAGATTGTGCTGTTTTAATTACTATTTCTTATTTTATTGCATATAGTATGTATGTAAATTTGGCTGTATATCAATTAGTTTATTGTTAGATGTTGTTATACACAAATTAAATGGGAATAAATGAACATAAAATGAAGTGGTACATTCAGGACTCGAACCGACGATCTCTAATCTACAGTCTGCGGCGCTAACCTCTCAGCAATCCTAGACATGGTAGAAGTAGAATTGGAATGAAGTATAACCAATATGAAAACATGCATGCCTTTTAAAGTTATTATAAATAAATATTATTTAATATTCTATCGAATTCGTAACTTTTCTTTTTTATACTGACAAGCAATAGAACATTTTTATTGAATATTTTTTAAATAGCTATCTATTATCATTTATCAATTCCCACCTACCTACCTTCCTAGTTTCTTACTAGGTTTTATCATGATACTACCCAGGGAGAATATTATGGTGGGGTCATAGAAGATTATAGTGGACAGATATTATGAGGGGCTGGATCTTACGTAATTATCGATAATATTCGATAAATATCATCCTTGTGCAAAACATCCTATAAACAACTATAATCACCGTAATATTTCCCAACCATGATGTATAGTAGATTATATCAACCAAAATCTCCTAATATTTTCTGATTATATTCCTTATATGAACTTCTATGAATGAACCATTTTAAATCTACGAAGATTTTGTGATAATAATCCTACTATGAATTTGAATGACTGTAACATCTTAAATCTGCGAAGATTTTACGATAATATTCTTTATATAAACTTCTATGACTGATCTATCTTAAATCTCCGAAAATTTTCTGATGGTATTTCTTATATGAACTTCTATGACTGAACCATCTTGAATCTTCGAAGATTTTCTGATGATATTTCTTATATGAACTTCTATGATTGATCCATCTTAAATCCTCGAAGATTTTCTGATGGTATTTCTTATATGAACTTCTATGACTGAAACATCTTAAATCTTCGAAGATTTTCTGATGATATTTCTTATATGAACTTCTATGATTGATCCATCTTAAATCCTCGAAGATTTTCTGATGGTATTTCTTATATGAACTTCTATGATTGATCCATCTTAAATCCTCGAAGATTTTCTGATGGTATTTCTTATATGAACTTCTATGACTGATACATCTTGAATCTTAGAAGATTTTCTGATGATATTCCTTATATGAACTTCCATCTTAAATCTTCGAAGATTTTCTGATGGTATTTCTTATTTGAACTTCTATGACTGATCCATCTTAAATCTTCGAAGATTTTCTGATGGTATTTCTTATGTGAACTTCTAAGACTTCGAAGATGGTTCAATCATAGAAGTTCATATAAGATATACCATCAGAAAATCTTTGAAGATTTAAGATGGTTCAATCATAGAAGTTCATATAAGAAATACCATCAGAAAATCTTCGAAGATTTAAGATATTTCAATCATAGAAGTTCAAATAATAAATACCATCAGAAAATCTTCGAAGATTTAAGATAGATCAGTCATAGAAATTTATATAAAGAATATTATCGTAAAATCTTCGCAGATTTAAGATGTTACGGCCATTCAAATTCATAGTAGGATTATTATCAGAAAATCTTCGTAGATCTATGATGGTTCATTCATAGAAGTTCATATAAGGAATATTATCAGAAAATATTAGGAGATTTTGGTTGATATAATCCACTATACATCATGGTTGGGAAATATTACGGTGATTATAGTTGTTTATGGGATGTTTTGCACAAGGATGATATTTAACGAATATTATCTATAATCACGTAAGATATAGCCCCCCATAATTTCTGTACACTATAATCTTCTATGACCCCACCATAATATTCTCCCTGGGTAACGATATCGAGGGAATATTCCAAGCATTACTGAAAATTCGTTGATCCCCTAAGGATATCGAGGGGATATTCCGGGAATTAGTGAAAAATAGTTGATCCCCTAAAATTTATAGAGGAAAAAGAAATAATCTAGGATATATGAAACTACATTTATCGATGATAACCTAAAGATAAACTTGAGTTATCATATTGCATAAAGTTCATTAAAAATCCTACTTCTACTGTGTCCAGGATGGTCGAGTGGTTAGCGTCGCAAGCAGAAGTCAACAAGGTGATGGTTCGAGACCCAGCAACATCACTTCATTTCTTTCTCCATTTCTTTCCATTTAATTTGTATATAACAATTTGTTTCATTCAACTAATTCATGTAAAGTCAAACGTACACGTACAAATGCAGTATATGCTAGGAAATATTAATTTTGGTATTCTTCTAGGATTATGGGTGAAATCATCAGATAGTATAGGAGATTCCCCCCTTTAATTATAGGAGTGAACATGGTTGAAAACTTGGATATAAGCACCCCCAATTCTCTTCTATGATTATGGTAGAAATGCTCCTTTAATCTCCCAAAATCTTCTATGTCCCCCCTATAATTTTCTCCCTGGGTAGTGTGTATCATTACTTACGTAGTTATGATACGTAAATAAGGCTTGAGAATGAACTTGCTGTAGCTGATATGTATCAATATTTTTACCATTAAGATTTGCCCCAAGACTCAATGTATAACTTTTTCCCGCGTAAACCAAACGAGGGACATCACTGTACGAACAATAAATACATATTGTGGTAACTTAAAATTTATATGAAGCCTAATAACAAAAAGAAATGGCAGATAATTATTATTACTGACAATATAATATTGTTGATATTAAAAAATATATCAACAAAATATAATATTATTGTAGCAAAATTATTATTTATAAAGACAAAGGTACCTATTTTGTTAAACAACAACGTTTTATTTTAACTAAATTTTTCAGTTACTACTACAAAAACATTTAAAAAAAACATTTAACAATATTATATTGTTATCCTAGCAATATTTAAGTTAATATGAACAAAACTTTTTTAGTAACCTTAACAATATTCCGTTACAAAAAATGTACTGTTAACTTAAAGAAATATTTTGCTGTAGTGAAGAAACCTTTGAACAATATTTTATTGCTCATTAAACTCAATTGATGGTTAAAATAACAAAATTTTCTCATTACCATAACCAAATGTTATCGACAAAATACGTTTTGTAAATTTAACAAAACCGTTCTCTGTGTGCAGTGTCTCTTCTGGTAACTCGTCATTGAAATTTTTCCTCAAGAACTGCTTAGCCACTCTTGTACATTGAGATGGAGCACCATCTTGCATATAACAGAGTCTGCATCATGTAGCAGTGTCTTAAATTTTTTTGCCACACTCTGTCATTCAGCAAAGCCATGTTATAGGAACCATTGACAGAGTCACAAGGGCCGTTGTCATCGATGAATGCTTGGACAATAGAATTTTCCGTCCACAATCTCAACAAACATCATTACTTTTTGTCATTTATATACCTAGTTTCATTCGACAATATTATGTGGATTCTCATCTGCAAATTATGACACTGCAATAATTGAGAGGGAGACGAAGAGCGTCTTGAAGCGCGCAAGACTTTGACTACAGAATTCTGACAACCATTTTCAACACTTTTTGTAGATAGCCTTTATAAGTATTTTCTATGAGTTTCAAATAAGTTTGTAGTACATGAAATGTAAGTACCAAGCCTTATCTTTAAGAAAATATATTTGTTTCTTCTAAGTTCTTATTGTAAATATTCCTAGTGGGGGCTCAAAGTCTTGCAAAAAGATAAAAAACACTGTATTCACTAGTAGCTACATTATTAACTGGGATAAAGAGTTCGATTTAATGTTATTGATTGTGAATAAAGGGTTTAAGTGTTAATTAGATTTGTAGTCTGGAACGTTGAAATCGTTAGATTGAACCTTTATTCTATGTGATCCTCCATTGAAAGTTTATAAAATCAAATTTGATTCCTAATAAATATAGTTGGTAATGAAATGCACAAATAAATCCTTCCATTTAATATAATCAATATTATTAAATTAATTAAATGTGATGAGTTATAATATATTCACGGATTTATAATCTAAGGTGAAAGAACATGTTTGAAAAATGGATACTTAGAAACAAAATAATCTATACACTAATAAGATCCACGTTCGTCTTTCTGTGCGTCACTCATTTTTTAAGGAACGGATAGATCTTATTTTGCTTTAAGTATTTGATTTTTCTACTGATTATACAGCAGTATCATTTCTACGGGTCACACTTATATTAATAATAAACAATAAGTATTTCGTTTTTTGAGAGTAAAAAATAATCTCGTTAAATTGGTATACTTGCCCGTGGAAACTGCCTCCCGAATCTTGCCGTGTTCGATCGGTTAAAGGTGTCTTGTCGAGTACCTCGAGAATATTAATAATAATATCTTAGTTCTGCAATATTATGTAATAAACTCATTTTGTTTTGAGGACTTATATTTTTTCCTTACATGATCAAAAAATGAGAATGGGACACCGTTTCATATTCTATTTTAAGCCAAATACTCGTTTCTAGGAATCACTATTTGGTAAAAAAAAATATCCCAAAATATCTATAAACATTCAATGGCGATTTTTTTTTATAAAATCTTGCCATTCAATCTAGGATTGCCATTCAACTACCGAACTACCGAACACTTACAGTAGTTGAACAGTGGGCATTTACCTACTGATAATGACTTGTTAATGACAAATCCAACGATATATATCTTATTATTATGAAACGTAAATTTATTGAGTGGAAATTGTTTTAAATTTTTAATATCATAAACGTAACTTGACATAAAAGTATTAAGTTACTTTAAAATAATTGGTTATTATTGAGTAGTTTTGGTTTAGTATTAAAGTAGAAAAAACGATTGAATTTTTTTTTTATTTTTATTCCATACCATTATTGTATTTTCTAATTTGGTCGTTTGGTACATTATTCTGTTAAAGTACGTGTTTTGATAACCTTAGAGTTTGTTATTCTCCCATTTACGAAAATTTGTCGACAAAACGTTCTTTCGACGAAACGTCTTGTCGATAAAATGACTGACGACGAAACGTCGGTCGAAGAAATATCTGTCTACGAAACGTCTGCACACCCACATGACAAGATTTATACTATACAAAGAGTGATATTTCGTTGTATATATGAATTTATTAATGATACTGGACAATCTAAATGTATACTTGTGAATAGTTTCATCCTTATTTCAGATTAGGAAGCAATAATTTATGGTTTAAAATATAAGAAGAGGATTTAGGTAGATCGTAAATAAAATGTCTATTAGCCACTAAGTATTAAAATTACCAAATGTATTTTGATAGGGCGTGGTACCTATTCCCGTTCTGTTACGTATTTTTGTACACTATTTTCACTGGTTAATTCGTGTGAAAACAATTTCTATATTGATCTAAGAAATAAAACGATTAAAGTAAACAGCCTCTATGGCACTTTCTATCAAACTGTCAGTATATTAGTATTATAAGTGATAAAGGTTCAAAATTACATAACGGGCGGAATAATTTAAATAACACTATAGATTACAAAACAATTATTATTCTCTAACATTTTATAAATAAATTTAAAACTCTAAATTTAATGTGTTTTTTTACATTCCAATGATAAATGCAATAATTTTATGAACTATATCTTTCAATCTTGCTACTTATTTGTCATTAAATTATTTATCGTTACTTCCTTGGTGATATCGGAGAAGATCTGCAAACTTATGTTCTCGATAATGTATTTCGATGATTATCGTGTTTATTTCAAACTATCAGTATTCTAAAATGCAAAATATCGAAATGTTATCACTTTTATGTAAGACAGATCTTTGATTCGAATAAACGGGTGACAAAATTTAGTGATTTATAATGTATTTGAATTACATGAGCTATATAATTATAGTGTACTGAGGCTACTTATATTACTAGCAAACCTCTCAGTTGAACGAAGCAATGAGTTCTTCTGTTATTCCTTTTCTAACTCATATCACCAGGCTATTTATTATTTTTATTATCTCAAGTACATGCATACTATTTAATAAACTATTTTAACTTCTTCTTTCCAATTTGCATTTACAAGTTATTTCTTTGTTTTCATTATCATTTCTATTCGAACTTCCTTTTTTTCTATTGTCTCTTTTCTGATTTACATTTTTCTTCCAAACGGTGAAATCTCCCTCGAAGCAAGATAATATTTTAAGCTCCTGACTATAGTTCGGTAGAATTTTCCTTATCTCTAAAAGACGTAAAGTTTTACAGGAATTATTTCAGGATGTCGTCACAAGACGGGCAAATGATTGTAAAAAAATAACCATGTGTCAATTTGGATGAATAAAACCTGTATTATTTCTACATATTTACAGTAAATGAATAGCTTGCATCAATTTGAGTAAATAAAACCAATAGACCTCTTATATATTTACAGTAAAAAATATTGAACTACATATAAAAATCGATTTATTGATGAATTTTTATAATAATTTTTCTTGGATGACGAATATTTTGCCTAAAAAATAATGGAATACCGTGACCTATAAAGGTTGTAGTTGCGATACAGACAAATAAAACCTTTTATCCTCTATGGTCCCACCATTGCTTTTTATCTGGTTATAAATATATAAAAATAGTATATGGAATTTAATTAAAAGTGAGATTTAAAAATCTAAAAAATATTCCAACTGTCTTGATTAGGCTTACAGTACCCAGAGAGTTGAAGTCAACATAGGTCAGGGTATAGATAATATTTAGACTCACTTTGGCCGTACTATCTTATTTTTACAAATAGAGAATAGTTAAAACAGGTAAAAAAATATTTTGATAGACTATCGAATACTCCATTTTTTTTCCACTGGGTCTGCTACATCACTGTTACTATTACTGGTATTTGGTAGTGAAAAAAATCATTTAATATTAGAATTAAGATCTAGAATTAGGTAACAGTGTTACCTAATACTAATATTAGTTAATAGTATTACTTAAAGCTAGTATCTAATACTTAAATTGATAATACTAATATTAGGTACATAATACATTACCTATTACTAAGGTAAAAATGTAGTTTTTTGTCTTGAAAAACTCTCAAAATCATTTTAATATTTTTATGATTAATAATGCCCTCCTCTTTAAATAATAAATGTAATAAAAAAAAAAAATAATAGATACAAAAGCAAAGTTTATTTTGTATTATTAATATTTATTTATCAAAAGCTTTATCAATTTCATCAAAATTATTGGAGTTGATGATGTACTATCAGAGAAAAGAGTCACTGTGATGATGTACTATCAGAGAAAAGAGTCACTGTGATGATGTACTATAAGAGAAAAGAGTCACTGTGATGATGTACTATCAGAGAAAAGAGTCACTGTGATGATGTACTATCAGAGAGAAGAGTCACTGTGATGATGTACTATCAGAGAAAAGAGTCACTGTGATGATGTACTATCAGAGAAAAGAGTCACTGTGATGATGTACTATCAGAGAAAAGAGTCACTGTGATGATGTACTATCAGAGGAAAGAGTCACTGTGATGATGTACTATCAGAGAAAAGAATCACTCTGTACTTTGACTCCACATCATTCAATCTTATTCAATATCTGTTGATGTTCGTACAACAATTGATATCTTCTGAGAACACTCGGCCGTTAATTAAACAGTCTTAGCATAGAGGAGGAAAGTTGAGGAATTGGATCCAGAAACTGAGATGTAGAGACACTTTATAAGGTACTCATTTCGCAGTTGATTGTTTGGCGCAATGTAATTAGACCAATCACAATCCTGTATTGCACCGCACTGTTGACGTTCGACCAATAACAGAGAACTATCTTGGCAACGTCATTGGTGAGAGAAAATAAAATAAATACAATGAAGTAAAGCTACTTTAAGGTTTCGTTTCTCAGGTCGTTTATCGTATAGCCACTGACAATAGTCTTCATATTCTGGCTATAGTGACGCAATCAGTTCTTGGTTATTGCTTCTTGAGTAGAGAAAAGATTGAATGTTGGGGGATTTTTATAACCGTGCGGGAGAATATTATTCCTAAGAATTTGAATTCTTAGTAATGATTAACGTTTCTATTTGAAATAATTATATATAGCTGCAGAGATTATGTCAATTTTGAAATTATCTATAGTATTCCTTTAAAAACATATAATTTATTCAGTTATACCAGTTTAGTATTTCCTCGCTGATTGTACCTAGCTATTCAATTTGAAGTGTTCAGAATATAGATGTCAATATAGGACAATTACGCATTCAAATTAACATTGAATCTGTAAGGCAATATCACACAATAGTTTCCTCGTACGTCTCAGTTGTAAGGTATCGGGACAGTATTTCCTTATCGAGTTGTTACGATTGGGTAAAGTTGTTAAACTATATTTCGTATTGATATAATCAAATTGAAGTGTGAAATTAAGAGAAATCCTTAGTTTACTTTTGTATATGAATTAATTTTACTATATTTTTTTCATTTATAAAGAACTATATTTACTTTTATAATTTATATACGTGTATTTAATTTAACGAGCATAAGTAAAATATTAATTTGTAGATAATTTTTTTCTAGAAATGGTAGAGAACCCAAAATGGTGGATATATTTTGTACCATTTTTACCTTTTCTTGTTTATTAAGTTTAAATTCCAGATTGAGATCAACTGACAAAATAATTGTCATTACTCAATATTTAATCATTTCACAAAACTGGAAATTATGAATCCCGCCTTTCCTGCTCAACTCACGCAAAATGGATTTAAATGTATGTAGTATTGTAAAATATTTATTTTGTTTCTAGATTGAAATTGTTTATTATTTAATGAATGGAATAAAACCAATTTACGAGTTGATTAAATAAAATCTTTCGTTTTCATCTTACACAGAGAAAAAAGTTTACTCATATCCAATGGGTCACCAATTTATGCTTTGAATCAATTTATTACGTGAGATGGTTGGACTTTATTCATGTTTTCACGTGTGTTAAAACAACTATGATTAGGTGTGTCATCAAACATTAGTTAATTCAATTCATTTTATAGATTGAATCACTTACTATGAGAGATAAAAGTTAATTTTTTTACTTTTTTGAGAATTTTAAAGTATGATGAAACAACTATGATGGAGTGTGCTATAGTAACTCACAAAGACTGTTAATACAATGTATCTGGTGTATAAATTAACTTATACTGAGGAGTGAGTTAAAACGACTGTGTTGTTTTAACCCACGTTAATTTAACTACTTTTAAGTAGTACCTGCAACTCACCACGTAGGTAGGCGCAAAAATAACCTATTCATATGAGTCAAAACAAATCATATTTGATTAGATTCAACAAATCTTTTCTCTGTGTGTGCCTGGAATTTTTTATTTACAAGTTTACGCGTGAAGTAACAATAAATAGACATCATTTATACAGACAATGATAGTAGTTCAATTTATGTAATAATTATTATCCCTGTTTACGCTTTTATTTCAGTATATTCAACCGAATATAATAATGAATTTTATTGAAAATATTATTGAACGATAGTTCAATAATAGTTCATTATCCATGATACCTGCTTCTCAATTGCCAAGCAAATTATTAGGATGTGATTGACAGACAGACTTTTATAATAGTATTCAAATACCAATGAATAGTTTCCTACATTTCAAATCTCTGAAGTTAGAACTCAAGTCACCTAAAATTTTGATTTTAATATTCTAACCACGAAACTTTAGATCACTCTTTAAACAGTTCCAATTTCGTCATGCCCAGAAGTTATAATTAACGCACTGTGACTGCATCAGTAATAGTACAAACTAATTGAAACACTTTATCACTCAAAAACAAATTACTTCTTTCATGAAAAATGAATAAAATTTCTCAATGTGGAAAATAGGGTTCAATTTTTATCAAGTACATTGGAAATTTATTCAAAAAATACAATAAAACAAAGATGATCACAGTGCGGATCTCAATATTATCACTTGACATGACATTACTAATATTATCACTCTATATATTAACATATCTAAATGCTGCAAGTCATTTTCCTCTCCGTAGTTGTACAACATGTCAGTCAACTTGTTTCCTGAAAATGTTTCACAGAATCCCTGTTCATGTGACTAGATTCTCCCCTCCAGAAATGAGAAACTGAACTGATTTTAATATACTAAGGAAAGATATCTTTGGAGTCAAAATAGTGAAATTATTAATAATAACTCCATTGAGTTACATTAGAAGATAATATCACAAAGTAGTTAACTACTTCATTGCGCCTTTGGGGAACCTTCCTCAGGTAAAAATACTATTTTTTATAAATTTAAAGAGAATAACAACAGATGAAAATAATGTAAAGTAAATTAGGAGTATCTTGAGGTTTTGAAACCCTTTTTGGTGTAAAAAAATTTGATTTTATAAATATATTTCTGAAAAAAGCATTAAAAACCTACCGAATATCATTTGGTAACTTGGTACATCATGTTTGATTAATTATATTCTTTTTTTATCATCTCTGTAAGGAAGCATCTACCTTATATAGTAACCTATTCTCTGGTGCAGCCGCACCAGTGCTCACGGTAAAATAATAACTTTAATTTTAAATCGATTTGAATGTTATTTTTCATGACTTTTACTTTTTCACATAATTACATAAGATTTGACTAAAACCGAAGTTGATAATGATGGGATGCTCATATAACAATGAGCTCTTATTCAAATTTTATATATATTCTACTATATATATCTGAATTAACTGTTATCTTTTGTTTATTAGTTCTCTAAGATCCCTCTAATTCTCATACGTAAACAAACAATGTGAAAAAAGAACGAACTTTGTTTTTGAATTGGTTGAAAAAATGAGCAGCTAAATGAGGTGGTTTGAGGTTTGAATCCAAATTGGGAAATTTTAGAAGAGTTTTTGTTGAAAGGGCGAAGTGAGAAGAGTTGGACTGATTAATTATCAAAAAATAGATATTTGCACCATCGGAGAGAAAAGTCACTGTGATATTTTACTATAAGAGAAGAGAATTACTGTGACGATGAATTATCAGAGAATAGAGTCATTGTGATGATGTACTATCAGAGAATAGAGTCATTGTGATGATGTACTATCAGAGAAAAACGTCACTGTGATGATTTACTATCAGAGAAAAGAGATTAGAGAAAAGAGTCACAAGGACTTTTCCCTTGATAGTACATTAGGTCAATTAAAGGCTCACTCAAGTAATTTAAAGGTTCACTCCAAAAATCTAATTAGCATCCAATGCCATCTCTATCCAAAGTTCTTTTAATGGGTTTTCTCTACAGAAAATCCCTGTAAATCGATTCATTATCCTGGCTATTAAATTAAGTCTTTAAAACTAGCGATATTTCACTGTATAATGGCTAATAAGGAAATTCATGAGCCATTGTTGTTAGTGCTTAGAGTTGCTTGAACATAAAGGCACAGAATGAAGTCAATATACTGGTTACAGGGGAACTGGTATAGTGGTGACACAGTTACTGGTGAGTGGTGACACAGTTACTGGTAGAGAAATGACACATTTACTGGTACTGGTGACACAGTTACTGGTACTGATGACACAGTTACTGCTAGTGATGACACAGTTACTGGTACTGGTGACACAGTTACTGGTACTGATGACACAGTTACTGATAGTGGTGACACAGTTACTGGTAGTGATGACACAGTTACTGGTGAGTGGTGACACAGTTACTGGTACTGGTGACACAGTTACTGATAGTGGTGACACAGTTACTGGTACTGGTGACACAGTTACTGATAGTGGTGACACAGTTACTGGTAGTGATGACACAGTTACTGGTGAGTGGTGACACAGTTGTTGAAATTTTAGTTAAATGTATTACACACTCGTTATATATTTAATGTTAACTTCCTGTTAGACTAGCTCAGCTATATTAAATTACCTATTGTTTCAATAACCATGTATTACTTTTAATGAGAAACGGACATAAGGTCTAAAGTCGATCTCACTTCCGTCGAGGGTTAAATACCCTGTCTTGTAGTTTCTGAAATCAGTCTGTCTTGAACATTACTCAGTGAGAGATGAGTTCCACTCATCTCTCCATAGACTTCTAATTGTATAACATATTTACTCTTTAAATAAACTCTATGTCTTAACGTTGTTAACCCACTGATTTAACCTAATTCTAACAGGTTATGGGCCCAGTGAACGATAAGAGTTTATAAATCAAATTATGTTTAAACAAATTAAAAGTTTATAATAGTAATAAAAACGAAGTGCTGTGAAAAAAATGTTAACCTATATGAAACATATCACTCAAAACGCTTGCGTAAGCATATCGTGGTCACGCGCTAATGAGGTCAATTATAATGATTGCTCTAGCGAAAAATGCACTTGTGTTATAATATAAAGATTTAGTATTTTTGCGGAAGAGGTGTCAAGAGAGGTCACAAATTACCTTTAAATCTGTGACCTTATCCTTTGGTAAACAGTCTTTCAACAAAAGGTTCTTGCGAACTAAGACCTGTGTTACTGTTCCAATTAAATATTAATAATTATATTCAGTGCAGTTATTCTTATGAATTAGAATAATGTTAAAACATCAATTCAGTTAAACAGTAAATCAAGTTAACTGCTTTGGTTGTTTATTTTTGTTAAAGTATTGAATGATAGTAAATACTTATATTCAGTGCAGTTATTCTTATGAATTAGAATAATGTTAAAACATCAATTCAGTTAAACAGTAAATCAAGTTAACTGCTTTGGTTGTTTATGTTTGTTAAAGTATTGAATGATAGTAAATACTTATATTCAGTGCAGTTATTCTTATGAATTAGAATAATGTTAAAACATCAATTCAGTTAAACAGTAAATCAAGTTAACTGCTTTGGTTGTTTATGTTTGTTAAAGTATTGAATGATAGTAAATACTTATATTCAGTGCAGTTATTCTTATGAATTAGAATAATGTTAAAACATCAATTCAGTTAAACAGTAAATCAAGTTAACTGCTTTGGTTGTTTATGTTTGTTAAAGTATTGAATGATAGTAAATACTTATATTCAGTGCAGTTATTCTTATGAATTAGAATAATGTTAAAACATCAATTCAGTTAAACAGTGAATCAAGTTAACTGCTTTGGTTGTTTATTTTTGTTAAAGTATTGAATGATAGTAAATACTTATATTCAGTGCAGTTATTCTTATGAATTAGAATAATGTTAAAACATCAATTCAGTTAAACAGTAAATCAAGTTAACTGCTTTGGTTGTTTATGTTTGTTAAAGTATTGAATGATAGTAAATACTTATATTCAGTGAAGTTATTCTTATGAATTAGAATAATTTTGAAAACATCAATTCAGTCAAACAGTAAATCAATTTAACTGGTTTGGTTGTTTATGTTTGTTAAGTATTGAAAGATAATAAATACTTTGAAAAAACATGACTTCAAATAAGTTACCGGGGATTGTTCCCCTAGACGGAAACAGACATCAACAGGGCGATAACTCCAGCAGCAGTGGTTACGGTTCAGGGGGCTATGGGGATAACAGCTACTCATCCCAGAGCTACCCCAATCTGGATACACCCAGCAAGGAGGAGGATACGGTACTATGGACAGCAGCAGAATTACTATGCCCAGCAGCAACAGACACCGCCAACCCAAATCTCTTACGGCAACTGGGGACAACAGGCACCGGGCGGTTGGAGTGCCGCAACCACTGGACAAGCTGCCGGTACTTGGAGTGGCTATGGACAACAAACCGGACAAACGCCCCAGCAAAGCTGAAGCAACTCCACGCAGGGTGGTGGCTATGGGAACTACAACTACAAGAAGTAAAATAAGTAAAGACTTGTTTGTTTGTAAATAGCTACACAAGAAAGTGGTAGTGTTAAGTTGCTAAAATGACTTAGTTTAACTGACATTTAACTTACGCCATATTGTAGTTCTATTCACAGTAAATGAATAACCTGATGTTAAGTCTAGTGGTAGGTTTAGTTAACTTTCGCCTCTACGGTTCTTGCACCGGTGTACAACTTGCTTCAGCATTTGTGAAGTGAATTCTCAAATTAATTGAAATTAGTCTTTTGGATAGTAGTTAGATAGAATTTTTATTGCTTTTTAATGATCAGCAGATTAATCTTTGAATCGTAACAAAAACTACCGACACAGCATTTAATTATTATTTTAATTGATGACTCAGCATGTTTACTTAATAGAAGTACGCGGTCTATTAGGTGAGCATATGAATTGAATACAGATGAATTGATATTCATACTGTGAATATTTGTGAATATTTAGAAGTGAATATTTAGAAATAAATATTTTTTCATTTTGAAATACTAATTAGATTTTGATGATTAGAAAATTTTAAAGTCAAAATAAATTAGGAATTTGCAGGAATGAAATATTTTTAAATTAATATACATAAATGAAATGGTTATATTTATAACTAATTTGCAGTAAAATATTAAACGATCTTTCAATTTTTCTGAAGAAAGAATTTAATAGTAAATTTTATTCAATAAAATAATTAAAAAATAGAAATTATATTTTTTAACGGAAGGATGTTAATTTTAATTGCATGATTATTAAGCAATGTTAATTTTTACAAGTTAAATTGAAATAAAATAAGCAAGAATGTCACAATATGTTAAGTTCAGTTTTGATGTGTATTCATACTATTTTTTATGTTATATGTAAGTTTGAAATATTTTATATACATAGTATATTTTCTTTTTGGATTTCTGAAGACTCTAATTTATATCGACATTCAGAAATAAAAAGAGGGGAAGAAAGGAATTATTTGAAATAGAATTAAACCATTAATAAATGTTTAAAATTCTTGCAGTTATAGGTTTGATTTTTTATGTTACATGTAAGTTTGAAATATTTTATATACATAGTATATTTTCTTTTTGGATTTCTGAAGACTCTATTTTATATCGACATTCAGAAATAAAAAGAGGGGAAGAAAGGAATTATTTGAAATAGAATTAAACCATTAATAAATGTTTAAAATTCTTGCAGTTATAGGTTTGATTTTTTATGTTACATGTAAGTTTGAAATATTTTATATACATAGTATATTTTCTTTTTGGATTTCTGAAGACTCTATTTTATATCGACATTCAGAAATAAAAAGAGGGGAAGAAAGGAATTATTTGAAATAGAATTAAAACCATTAATAAATGTTTAAAATTCTTGCAGTTATGATTGTTCAATTTGAATTTCAGAATTTTTCAATTTGAGTTTTAATGTTTTGAATTTTAGGATTGATTAAAATGAGATTTATGTCTTTAAATTTAGAATAATTCATTTCCTATGTAAATTGTTGTTCATTTTTTTAATGGATCGTCTGACATATTCTCTAAATCGTTGCCTATTGATAGATTTACCAAATTTGTTAAATTAATAGGTATGAAAAATATAAAATGTCGTGTGAGGAGGAGTGTTGAAATTTTAGTTAAATGTATTACACACTCGTTATATATTTAATGTTAACTTCCTGTTAGACTAGCTCAGCTATATTAAATTACCTATTGTTTCAATAACCATGTATTACTTTTAATGAGAAACGGACATAAGGTCTAAAGTCGATCTCACTTCCGTCGAGGGTTAAATACCCTGTCTTGTAGTTTCTGAAATCAGTCTGTCTTGAACATTACTCAGTGAGAGATGAGTTCCACTCATCTCTCCATAGACTTCTAATTGTATAACATATTTACTCTTTAAATAAACTCTATGTCTTAACGTTGTTAACCCACTGATTTAACCTAATTCTAACAACAGTTACTGGTACTGGTGACACAGTTACTTGTACTGGTGACACAGTTACTGGTATTGGTGACACAGTTACTGGTACTGGTGACACATTCACTGGTACTGGTGACACAGTTACTGTTATAGTGGTGACGCAGTTACTGGAATAGTGGTGACACAGTTACTGATATAGTGGTGACACAGTTACTGGTACTGGTGACACAGTTACTGGTACTGATGACACAGTTACTGGTACTGGTGACACAGTTACTGGTAGTGGTGACACAGTTACCGGTACTGGTGACACAGTTACTGGTAGTGATGACACAGTTACTGGTAGTGGTGACACAGTTACTGGTACTGGTGACACAGTTACTGGTAGTGATGACACAGTTACTGGTAGTGATGACACAGTTACTGGTAGTGGTGACACAGTTACTGGTAGTGATGACACAGTTACTGGTAGTGATGACACAGTTACTGGTAGTGATGACACAGTTACTGGTAGTGATGACACAGTTACTGGTAGTGGTGACACAGTTACTGGTAGTGATGACACAGTTACTGGTAGTGATGACACAGTTACTGGTAGTGGTGACACAGTTACTGGTAGTGATGACACAGTTACTGGTACTGGTGACACAGTTACTGGTAGTGATGACACAGTTACTGGTAGTGATGACACAGTTACTGGTAGTGGTGACACAGTTACTGGTAGTGATGACACAGTTACTGGTAGTGATGACACAGTTACTGGTAGTGGTGACACAGTTACTGGTAGTGATGACACAGTTACTGGTAGTGATGACACAGTTACTGGTAGTGATGACACAGTTACTGGTACTGGTGACACAGTTACTGGTAGTGATGACACAGTTACTGGTACTGGTGACACAGTTACTGGTAGTGGTGACACAGTTACCGGTACTGGTGACACAGTTACTGGTAGTGATGACACAGTTACTGGTAGTGGTGACACAGTTACTGGTACTGGTGACACAGTTACTGGTAGTGATGACACAGTTACTGGTAGTGATGACACAGTTACTGGTAGTGATGACACAGTTACTGGTAGTGGTGACACAGTTACTGGTACTGGTGACACAGTTACTGGTACTGGTGACACAGTTACTGGTAGTGATGACACAGTTACTGGTACTGATGACACAGTTACTGGTAGTGATGACACAGTTACTGGTACTGATGACACAGTTACTGGTAGTGATGACACAGTTACTGGTACTGATGACACAGTTACTGGTAGTGATGACACAGTTACTGGTACTGATGACACAGTTACTGGTAGTGATGACACAGTTACTGGTATAGTGGTGACACAGTTACTGGTACTGGTGACTCAACACTTTGAAAACAGTGAAAAGATTCGTTACAAAACTTGGAAAAGTAGCCATTTTACTTAATTAAAACCGTAATCCTTCGGAATGATTACCAACGATTTATTACGAAATCTATTCTTGATATTAATGAAAACGTTCTATCGATTAGTTTTTGTCGACTAACTAATACCAAATATATTTGCAAATAGTGAATAAGCCGGATATTACTGCCACTTTTTCCCCAAACAAAAAAAAAATCGAATAATAGTCGAGGTTGTGTTCCTTCCAGAGATTTTCGGTAAAAAAATCTAATATTTTTCTTGCGCCTCGAAGAATATAAGCAATTTCCCTAAATTATGTACTCGTAGTACCCTAAAATGAGCGCAGGGAGACCCTTAGCAAATTAGGTGATATTAGAGGGTCGTAGTCTTTGCTACATTTGATATTTAATAATGCTTATGAAAATTACCTCTAATTAATCGTATGAATATCAGGTATCCAACCGTACTCTTAAATAATGATTTAAAATTGCCGTTTATGTTTTATTTATCATAAATATACTTCATTGAGTATTTTAATGTACAATTTTTTGAACAATATTACTATTAACTGATTGCTTATATGAAAATTATAAATTATTGTATTGAATAACATGCTAACCACTCTGAATTAATTAAAATCTAATTCTTCTCAGTATTGTGAATAATGATCATAAATTCAACTAATTTTTCTTTTTATGTAATATTTATTTATTTTTCAAACAAATCCATTTCAAACAACAGTTTTCGTTTCTCTTTACGTCACGCCAATGATTATTATCATCACCCGATAGCTGTATCAATAATACGAGTAATTCGATACCAATTTGGACAATTCATTTCAAATTAATTTGATTTGCGTTCGATGGAAGTGTCCTGTAATTCATTGGGATTTAAAGTCAGAATAATGAATTAATTATGGATTGACTGTAAACTGAATATTGACAGTAAAAGTTTTAGTTATTAAATGAGAAATACATTAATGTTTTCAGGTTGTGATGAAATATTTAAGGGGTTATCCTTCTGATTTATTTATAAATATATTCAAATAAAGTTACAACATGGCAATATTAATCAATTGATTTTTTCATTTGTATTAATATGGTACATAAATTTACGAAAACTGAAATAAATAATGAATAGGTAAGGTGTGTTCCAGAAGTATTTGATACATTTTGAAATTGAATGTCTAAAAAATTATTACTATTATTTAACCTCCCTATAAATATATATATAATTCATATTTAAAATAGCACCAGTTTCGTCTTACCACCAGCAGATATGAGGACATTGATTGTAAGCAAAAATTATTATTTACAGTTCAATCAGAATATATATTTAATATAAATTCTAACTCAAGGATTTTCATAGAATTGAAATTCCCAATTACACACCTATTTATTTTTGCTTTAACTTATTAATTTTGGCAAATCTATTTGTAGGTATTATTAAGAGTAATTAAAATGACGATAACTCTACGGATAATGGGCAGTAAAGAATTACAGTTTATTTTGGTTCTAAATGATACGGGGTCAATGTTTTATACAATATTAATATTAAATAGGATGACGTACATGATTAATATAGACTATATAGTTTATATTTATATACATATACGAAATTTTGTGTATATACCGAACTCTTTTAAAGATAATATTTCCTTTCAGTCCAAGAATGCATTATTGAATAAATAAATTTAATATTTTAATTTGTATTTACACCAAAGGATTATATACACCATTCAATTATAATTAACATACAAAAATAATTTAATAAAACAAGTAATCATGATATAACAAGTAAACATGATACAAAATTAACTTAAATTAAAGGTCCTCACCATTCTGAATTTGAGAAAAATGAAATTGCTTAAAAAAAATGAGCTAAAGTTATATCAAAATTAACAAAAAGAAATCGAATGCGTAATCTGTTTATTATTATTAATATTAGAAATATTCACATTAATTTTTCCCCCTTTATAAGATTAAATTAAAGAACAAGACTGCATTCTAACTTATTACGTGTTATCGTTAATTTATTGATAATTAGGTATATATGAAAGTTCACTTATAAGTACCTAATGTATTTTTTTTAGTAACGATATTTAGATACAGGTAAAGGTAGCCATTATAGTATGTCTAAAAGCTTTATTATAGTATGTCTAAAAGCTTTATTATAGTATGTCTAAAAGCTTTATTATAGTATGTCTAAAAGCTTTATTATAGTATGTCTAAAAGCTTTATTATAGTATGTCTAAAAGCTATATTATAGTTTTGAATTTTTCAAGATTCAATGGATTCATTTTTTCGATTGAAATTCTGAGGTTAGAAGTGAAAAAACAGGAAAAAATTAAATCAAATATATTATGATAAAAATATAGAAGCAATTTGAAATGGTTTGCAGTAACCTTAGTTCTAGTTAAAAGAGTAATAGAAAGTTAGAGTCTACGGGATCTTTAAATTCAATAATTAAATTACCATAAATATGATAACAAATTACTTCAAATAAATAACTTATCGTTAATCAAATATATCTCCTTAAATAAATTATCCTATAGATAATAAATATCCTCTGACACTTTCAATATCTAATCCAATCAGAAATACTTTCATTTCACCAAACAACTTAAAATGGTGTACGTTTAGAAGGCCTTAGGCCTCTCTTGCCTATGCCGCCACACGATAAATAAGATACATGGAGTGAAAACAGTGGAACGACTTTTGGTCTCTTTTTATTGTTTGTTTTCGTGAGAAACTCTAGAAGAAGAATATTTACCATTGGGTGTGTTTTCATGTGACCTGAATTAGAACAGTTATAAATTAGGAGTATTATTGCTAAGATATTCTATTTAACATGGTAATAGATAATGTCAGAATATTAAGTAAAATACGAGTGATTGAACTGTTGCACATTTTAGTATATATAGTATATAAATACATACATTTAGTATATATTTTTTCTTATATGAATTAAAATGTGGAATTTTCCGATAACTCGGAGTTTCACCTACAGTGATTTGGGTAATAAATTTGATATAAACATATTGGATATACAATAATAGTAAAAAAAGTAATAATGTAAAAAAAACATAAGCAATATATTTAGAAGAGAAAATTAAAAAAAATTTAAGACATATTTTCGAATTTATTTTCCTTCTGTGGCCTCGCCATGACATATTCTCCATGTGAAACCAAGGAGACCCCACCTTAATCTTTTATGTTCCCACCACAATTTCTCTCTGTAGAAGATTAGGTATGTAATGCCCGTCATAATCATCTAAGGCACCACCATAATTTCCAATCTCTCTTTGTTCAACATCAAATTTCATGAAAAACAAATTTTTAAATGGTTATATTTAATGTTTCATTTCCGTTTCAAAATTCATAGCAAATTCTATTGTCATTTTAACAAAGGCATTCCTTTGGAGATATAATTTCCTTCCACTGTAAGAATCCATTAATAAAATTAATAGATTAAATGCTATGATAAACCTATTCATGTGTTTAGTTTATTCACATAGTTTATAATATTAAAATACTTTGATTTTGCAATACACAAATAATGATCATTTCATTATTAAATAATCCAGATTCATGTTAACTTATATCAAAATATACGATTTTTATTATAAATAATGAAACCAAATAATTATTATGAATATTTCAATAATAAATTGAAATAATCTGACATACCATTTACGATTTTGATTGTAACTTTTATATACTCATATATTTTATTATTATACAAATACATATACTATGAAAATCTTAATGTTATGTACAAATTCATTTTTTAACCATATATAACGAAATAAATTCCCTCGATTTATTAAATTACCACTAAAACCATTAGTTTAACATGCAAAATATTTCCCGGATTATATCTTTTAATGCTGACAAAAAGGACAGAAGAAGTCGAAAATATCCACTGGTAGATTGGAAATAAAAGAATAAAAACATTGAGATCTTAGAAAATGGAAGTATAATAGTTACTTGGTCATTTTTTTCATTTAGTTGGTGTCTGTACAATTAGTTAATTACCAGAATTATTATAAATGTAATCAACTTATTGTAGAGATATACATGTTTCATGTTACAAATGTAGTTTTTTTTTATTAATCAATTAACTAATTAGTTTCAATACAATTTTCAGTTTTTTTTTCTTTATTTTCTGGGTTTCTTGTTGGAAAACATGAAACATTTCAGAATGAAACATGGAAAATATCTAATTTTCCTAAATTATACAAAAGTAAAAATTGCATAACAAAAATCCTCATTACTATTGTGACAAACGTTGCAGTAACACCTTTTTGATGAAAATAAGACATAAACTTTAAAAAATTATCAGTTTAATTATGTGATTTCGACATAAATTAAACAACTTTTCCATACACTCGCAAAGATTATCAAAGTTGTAAACACAAGACTCTTTATAGTGACTACCTCTTTATAGCTCTTTGTTCAGCTCTTTGTCACCTTTTAACAAAGAGGAGTTTAATGAATTCAAAGCCAAGATCAAGGTGGGTCTTTCTTAAAAGTAAATATAGGCAGAAACTAAAGGAACCTAATTGTTTAATGAAGAGTAATTTAAAGAAAGGTGGATAAATTTGTAACCATTTACGATAAGATTGACCCATTTCAACATTCTGTATTGATTGTACATAGATATTGTATGAATGTTCTTCACCGTAAGGGTTCATCTCTTGTAGAATATTATTTGTATTGACCGTAAATAGATATTGTATAAATGTTCTTCACCGTAAGGGTTCATCTCTTGTGGAATATTATTTGTATTGACCGTAAATAGATATTGTATGAATGTTCTTCACCGTAAGGGTTCATCTCTTGTAGAATATTATTTGTATTGACCGTAAATAGATATTGTATAAATGTTCTTCACCGTAAGGGTTCATCTCTTGTGGAATATTATTTGTATTGACCGTAAATAGATATTGTATAAATGTTCTTCACGGTAAATGTTCAACCCTAGTGGAATATTATTTGTATTTTTTCACAAAGATAGAGTACATTGTCCTTCATTCGTTCGATTTCAAAACAATGCTTCAAAATTGAATGTTGTTTATTTTTTACAATTTAATCTACTATTTATGGATAAGAAGAAAACCAAAATTTTCTCTTGCTCCACTATAACTATTTCTCTACTTTTTCAAATAAGTCGCTGGTACCAGGTTCAGTATCATCCAAATCCCTATGGGTGTTACAAAGTACTTCAGAGTGGAAGACAAATGACGGAGCATTACTGTTTTAAGAAGTTATCTTGACCAGACAGATACAAATCACCAACCTCAACAAATATCCTTATTTGTTTGAACTCAAATTTTCTGTAAACTTGTATTCCCTTCGTAATGTTAACATTTTTATTATTCCAGAAAAATCTGGAAAATATAAAAATCGGAAATCAGAAATGAACCAAAAATCGGAAAGAAAAGAAAATCTGATAAACCGAAAAACAAGAAAACATTAAAATACGGATAGTTGAAAATACGAAAATCAGAAAAACCAAATCTGAAAAATGAAAAATTGGGAGTTCCCGGGAATGATAAATACTAAAGATATACAAAAAAAATCAATTAACTGAATAAAATATCGCGGTTAATACAAAAAATAATAGTGAATTTTTCTTTGTTGGTTTAAATACACTAGTATGAATAATTAGTCTATTAGTATTTAAATGATAATTCATTCAAGATAAAAAATGATCTATCCTCTTTTTGTGCTCACTTGTTCTCCAATAGTTATTTTAATTAAACTGCAATCAAAGCGACATAGAATCTTGCGTTAGATTTGTTGAAGTTAATACTACTTTCTGGTAGTCAGACATATAATTGGCCCAATTCTCTTAACTGAGAAACAATTTTTGTGCAAAGTTTGAATTCATATGAAATAGGTGCACAGATTAAGGAGTTCTTAATTATAACTTGTAAATATATGAGATGCTGCATTCAATGTAAAGTGAATTTATTCGAAATATGTTCAAAGTTCAATGAATTTAGAATTCACGTTTTCAGAGAACTTTTTTTGCCAATATGATAATATAAAAAATGTTTTTATTATTTCATGAGATGATGTTGCTCCATTACAAACACGTACAATATATAGTATTTTCGTTCATTTTGATTCATTTTAACAGTTATTGAATTAAATCCCATATTATCGTTCAATTTATTTAAAATCTTCAGCGTTGATTTCCCTGCATAATATTTTTAGATATTTAGATTCAGTTTCAAAGGATCTAGAGTCCAAAATAACCCCTTTGATACAAACTTATCTCTGATAATATCAGTTACTTTGTCCTCCATTGAATGTATTCACTTGGAACTATAAGATTAAAAGAAAGATGTTTACAATAGAATTATATATGCCCCTCTTTTGTAATATTTGATGTATTTAATCTATTTCGGTTAGTTAATCATGTTTTCGCTACCCTTTGAAGTCAAAAGGATAAGATTTGTTAGATACCATTCAATCTCAATTAATTCGATATTCACGAGAAATGTTCAAAATCTGAAAATTGCGATTCAATTCGATAAGAAGAACATTTATATAACTTCTATTGGTTTCCACCGAACAATCTACAAGATTTAATACATATATCTTTACATTACGAATAAGTCCCTCTCAACATTAGGATCTGTCTGCATGGTGCCTGTGTTTTTTTTACTTCATTCCATTTCCATTCAATTTACTTCATCGAATAGAAGAATCCATTTGTTAATTCAAATAAACTTATTCCACCACTTTTTTAATTGTGAAAACTTTTTATTATTTGAAGCTGTCCATTACTACTCAATTCTATCATAAATAAAAAAAATGTTATATTTCCAGCGTGTTGTTAAGAATTCAATAAGACTTGAAACCTGTGATAAGAAAGAGAGACACACTGACATTAACATTATTTAGTTTGATAAAAAAATAATCTCCTGATAATCAAGAATAAAGTGAATATATTAAGAATTGTACTGAAATATTTTGAAAGTCTTTCACAATAAATAGAATTTTGAAATATAATATTGTAGCTCTAAATAGAAATTCCTATTTTTTTGTCCTATTTTAGGCTCTCCATATGAAACTGGATTCATTTGTAAATCGTATCAAAAAATATTTTTCAATATACAATAACTTACGTGGAAGTATTCGGACACTTAAATAGACTTAGAGTACTCGAAAAAGTTCTTAACATAACGATAGGTCAAACAATAATTCTGAATGTTAGATTAACTCTAGACATTTGCTACTTCACATTTTTCAAGTACTTTGAGTGCCCTGTTTAATGAATAGTTTTCAAAGGAAGATTTTTTCTCATTTCTCACTCTATTGTATGTAGCTAAAATTATTTAGTTTGGCGAGTTCAGTCATGTTATAATTCTTGTCCACTCTCTCTTCAGTGTAAAAGTTGAGGAGTATTATAGGACTGATTCTGTGGCTAAGGAGAATTTGAAGGGAGAAAATTACACCCACTTGGGGAATATCTTTTGGGATTTGAAGTGGTGGGAATTAGACAAAGAGGAGGAACAGATAGAAAGAAATGGAATGGAATGAAGAAAAATTCAAAAATACAATATTAACATACAGAATAAAATATGTTTATGAAGATATTAAAAGAATATATAATGTATTGAACAAATGATTAGTAGAGGAAATGTGTGACGGTTCCCCCTGTGGGGTTATCTCATCAACTGTGAAACCTTATAACGGTCCACTATATGGGTTACGTGTGATTAGAATCTTATTCTGTTTACTATTTTCAGATTCCTATTTCTCAATATATCTCTTTCTACTAAATACTCATGGTACCATGCATGCCCTAGAACCACCTTGCCAATATGGTTCCGACCTCAGGCCTCTGGTCCAAGCTTAACTGTATTTAGGATAATAACTTAGTATAGATAACACTTTAATGAGAATATATTCGATTATCAAGCACTGGTAAATACACTGTGTAACTTCACTAAAACACTCACAAATAATGGTCTCACTAACTAAGACTTGAGATAAGGTGTGTATCTCATGCGAGTCGATTGGTAACTAACTTTGAATGTTACTTACACACAATCATATAGGTTCATGATTGCAGTTATGCATACACAATTGATGTGTTTGCATCACCACAAATGAAAGAAAACCTAATAAGGGTAATTTATTAATAAATAAAAAATATGAATGTAATTGAACAACTAATGTTTATTTTTAAATTAAATTAATTTTATAATCCTTTAAAAGCAATTTAATAAATGTTATCTTCCAATATATCTAATATAATCACTATTCCATAACATCTGATTCTTACGGTCGTTATGCGATGCTGTTCTCCAGGCGTAACTTCCTAACGTCAATCAATCAGCGAAAGTTTGAGGTGCTGAAATGTTCGTTGTGTACTTTCGACAGAAAAAAAGTTACGAATTATCTCTTAATTAACTAATGGAAAGTTAGAGTCACTTACCTACTAAATTTTCGAGTGTTAACATAGTCTAAAATATAAAGAAATTTTCTTCAAGTTCTTGTTTAGAATCTTTATCAATTAATAATAATGTCCAAGTGATGTTGAATAGTTGGGTATTTTTACTATATAAATTATATGGAGACTGATGGTAGTTTAAATTATATAATAATTAATATCCCTTACTCCACTTCCACTCAAATATTTTAAATTGGATAAAATATAATCTAATTTAGATATTTGAACCATTTATTGAATTTATATCTGAATAATTTCCTATCCATGCTATCAGCTGCTTGCCAATCGTATTATTAGATTAGTGTGACGGACAGACAGACTCAAACCAAATATAGAACTGATATCAGAATATCCATGTCTAACGATTCATGCTACCAGCATCTTGTCAAATGTACTATATTAGATTGTCTGATGGACAAAGAAGAACATATAATTCTATTATATCAGTATTACTATTACTATTGTGACTTAAAAGTTAAAGTTCATTTTGGTACTATTTAACATTTAGCATATTTCAAAACTTCTCCTAATTTATGTAATTGCATAGTTTAGTGAAGAATATAGGGATTAGTGTTGGAAATAAAAAGAAGAAAATTGAAATATAATAATTTATTAAAAATATTCCCTGACGTCACACTAGAAAATACCATTCAAGATGGCAGGATCTACAAAATATAGTAGTTTATCAAATTATGTGATTATTTATTTTCCATATTTTTGGAATAATCTGAACACTTGAAAGGTTTTATTACCATATATTGTGATGCCATAAGAAAGGAAATTCTTGCTATTATAATGGTCAATTTTCCAATACTACAGAAGACGTTTTTCTTTGATTGAATACGATACACATTCGTATCAAATAATTGTCATCATTTTACATAATTGTAATTAACTGGACAAGATGTTTATTTTTCATAAAAAAACATTGATAATTCAATTAACTTATAATATATTATAGCTGAAAAATGAAGAATCGAATAAAGGTAAACAAAGTTATTCTATGAAGGCCAGAGAGGATTTCAGATTGAATAATTTTGGAAATATTGAAATACTCACTAAATTTGGAGTATTTTACATAAATATTCTGTGAATTCACAAAAAAACACCTTCATCAATCTTTAATTCATTAAAGCCATGTTCTTCAAAGACAGTTATCTAGCATCCAAGAATGTGATTGTGTTTATCTTAACCAACTGGATCTGAATTGATCTGTTCCAGTGGGAATAGCATTGGAATAGACTGCTTTCAGAGACTGGAATGCCTCTGGAATTAGTAGAGCAATAAAGTAAAGATTGTAGTCAGTTTAGTGCTGCATTAGTGCATCTTCTTTGTTTTTTTATAAGTTGTTCCATTTAACTGAAATTTTTTCATGATGGGTGTTTTAATCGATATGACGCAGTTAATAGTTAAAATAAAAATAAAATCATTTTTTAAGGTTCCAATACTCTATTCGGGTACCGTGTATTAAAAATAACTTAGTTTATTCACTGTTGCACTATTAAATATCTAATAGACTCAAAACTGTTTGCAAAGTAAAATGCATCGTAGAAAAATTTGGATGTGGAAACTAGAGATAGCGTCTCAGATGATGGAGAATGATTGAATTGGTGCACACAGTGAAGAAGAAATAGAAAATAAGGAAAATTCACAGAAAAAAGATTCACAGAAAAAAGCAAGGTAATAAAAAGGAAGTTTATCAATAGTGTTACGGATGAATAGATGATATAGTACATTTTTCTTGAATGAAACAAATGTTCTCTTAGAATTTCTACAAAATTTGATGAAATCTAAAATTTATTATTAAAATATTATCACTGAATTCATGGACACAGTGAAGGAATACAAGATGCGTTGAAAAGGAAGTATATCAATAATTCCAAAAAGAAAATGATGACAAATATATACTTTTCACTAAAACCAAAGTTATTTACAATAAATTTGATCAAACAGTCGATATTGGTCATACAAGTATATTTATTGAAAACATTTAAAATTGATAAAGATGGTTATCAATTTATCACAAACAAAGGATTTCACAAGAATAAGTTCATAAATTATATATTGTTAATCTTGCTATTCGAATAACTCAAAAAGTACTCAACCAAATTACAAGAGATTCAAAGGGACGATTGGTCAATAGATTGGATCAAAGCTAATGGTCAAGGTAACGAAGAAGTTATAAAGAAACAATGCTGTTGCGGTGAAGGGATCCGCTGTACGAGAGCCCGTTGTATTCTTATAAATTGACAAATATTCATCATCGTTGTACAAGATGAAAATTTTATAATTCAAGTTGAGCATTGAAATTTCGTTAAATAGAAAGGTAAATAGAGTAAGTGATCTATCTATCGAATGTGAGTGAAGGATATATTGGAAAAAATGGAGATTGAGTAAGAATATTTAAATAATGAGTGAGGGTTCTAAGTAGTCAGATTCTTCAACCAGTATATTCGACATCACTCCAAGGAAAACACTCACAATTTCAGATGGTTCCTAAATTTATTTTATTCTTCATATTCCAATAGCCCAACTAAGATAACAGAATTAATTCTATCCAATCCGCAATCAGATTATATATGAAATTGAACAACTATTCATATCTGTAAATCAGTTCAAAGATTTCCGTTTCATCTACGCAATATATTCCGAAGCATATCAAATATAATTATCTAGTTATAAACAGGTGGTATTTATAAAATTTCACGAATGACGTCAGACTAGGCCATCTTCATATTATTATAGAGGGCCTGACCACCTAAGATATATTCTCCAACTATGACGTCAAACAACGCCAACTATAATTATAAAGGACCTGATCATTTGGAATAAATTTACCAACTATGACTTCAAATAACACAACTTCAAATGAATTTTAACAAGCATTGTTCGTATTTCTTATTCGTACGTAAAATAAAATAAACAAACTGATACTTAATTTTCAGTTTAGAAACCAGGTTGAAATAATCTCCATGTTTTAGCAACTGACACATCTTGTGTATTTTTCATTTGTTCGATTGCTTTTGCAATATAGGTCGAAATTTTTATCGTGAACTGAATTTATATTAAGTTACAAGCTGACACTAGAAGGGGAGTTAGATGTGTACAATTTTAATAAAATATTTTGTTGACTGTACAACAGATGCTTACATTTCAATTTCGCACGAGTGGTGACTCGAATGTATTTTGCCGATTGAATAGAGAGGCTGATTGTCATATAGTTTGTAATAAATATTTTGATAAAAGAGTTTCCTTTTTAATTATCGAAATGATGCATCCAATCATAGATTCTTGTTAGAAAAAAAGGCGAAATTACCTATTTGATTGCACTCGTTCATAAAAAAATTGATATTTAGAAATATAAATACATAAAACGATATATTACTTGATTTTTCCTAATTGAACAAATTGAATATATTTCATTGGTAATTAGTGACGAAAAGATAAACATTTCTTCTTGAATCTTACTCATTGATTTACTCATTAAATAATACCTTTGCACCAAAGATAGGGCTGTATATTACAGTCCAATTTTAGTCGGCACTTTCTACCAATATATGAGAATGCTAAGAATATATTGTTAGTAAATTTGATATCAATTCGAAAAAAATTGTAAAAAATATTTCTTGTATCACTGAAATCTCAAAAACATCATTAGAAAATCATCAAACAAATTGCAATTGTCCTATTTGCTTCAGTGATATAATGCACATTGCACAGTATCACCCTGCATTTTGAAACAATATAAGATACAGTTATTTAAACGCTATTACATGTTTTATAGTTAATCTATTGAGTAATAATTCAATCTCTCGTTGTGAATTTATAAGATTACTACTAAAAAAGATTCGTATACATTAATTAATGATACAGTAAGTGAATAGTTATTCGTTTATTCATTTCTTCTGTTTATTACTTTTATGGATTATATTTGCTTTCTCTTAAATTATAATACTCTGTAAAATTTGACGAGTAAAACTAGAGTATAAATAATGAAGGTTTTTTGTAATGAAATATTCTGGTAATGAAATATTTTTGTAATGAAATATAAGCTTGAAGATGTAAGCTTTATCCACAACGAATAAACTTCAGTAATAAAATAAGCTTTATTTTGTTTTTTGAGTAATAAAATAAAAAAAATGGCTATTTAAAGAATAAGTATTCTCTTTAGCATAGGTTTCAGAATTCATTTTTTTGTGTTTTTTGCATAAAATTCATTATTTCAGAAGAACTCAAACATGAATTTTGTAGTAGGTATTTAGTATTTACTATACATTTTTCGCAGTGAAATTAATATGTTTCTATTTGAGTTGAAAAATAATAGATATGAGTTTTAACTGTAAATTCTTAACTGTTGGTAACATAGACTTCAAATTATTATTATTATACGCTGAATTTAAAATTTTATCGAAAGTTTGTCAAATTATTCTGTGTATTTCCCAAAGACTGATTGATGAAAATTGATAACATTTTTTCTAGATTATATTGGTGCTAGGTATGAAAGAAAGTAAAAAGTTTATAGATGACAAATAAAATTATTTAAAGAAACATTCATTAGTTTCATAATACATTTTTTATAAATTTCATACCTTGTATATATTTTTATTGCATACTTTATTGAGGCATTTTGATTTAGTGAAATATACGAGAAAACATCTACTCTAAGTTAGATTGTAAAGCTACTAGTCTATGATCCTTTCTTGTAATGATTTTATAATGGACATTTCGCAGATAACCAGTTAATGAAAATATACCTTTTGAAATTCCACGTGGTTAACTAGTGGCCACAAATTAGATAGCCTTAGAGGTTAAATGGTGGTCATAATTTAATTAGCATTAGAAGTTAACTAGTGGCAGCAAATTGGTTAGCGTTAGAGGTTAACTAATGGTCATAATATAGTTAGCATTAGAGGTTAATTATTGGTCATAATATAGTTAGCATTAGAGGTTAACTAATGGCTACAAATTGGTTAGCGTTAGAGGTCAATTATTGGTCATAATTTAATTAGCATTAGAAGTTAACTAGTGGCCTCGAATTGATTAGCGTTACAGGTTAACTAGTGGTCATAAATTGGTAAGTGATTTGCCTGCCGGTTAGCTGGTTTAGCTGGTACTAATTATGAGACCCATGAGATTTAAGAATTGAAGTATACATAGCCAGTAAACTGTAGACCCAACTTTAGAATCTTTTAGTTCATATCCCGGCACAGTTAGTTACTTTGCATGAATCAGTGTTGTTCATTATAGAGTTAGTATTACATTGAGGACCAGCAGATTACTAGTGTTCAGTAGAGTCTGAGTTATAACAAGTGGGTCTGTTCTACCTTTGGGTTGATAATTCCTGATATATCAGTCTTAAGGAGTAACTGCAATATTCCATCTATGTTAAGTGGACAACTTTTAATTTATCATAATATTCACACATAATTTTTGCAAAACTCATATATATTGATTTCATACATCACATAGCTATATATGTATTTATTATTGAAGGCGTATATACTATATACAGAATTTTCAAATATATAGAACATTTAAAAATTATCATTACTATATTAATAAAGAGTTGCGTATTTTTTCCTGGTAATAATACAAACACTTCTAGGTATAACGTCTGGTCACAGTTGGCAGAAGTTCAATTCTTTCACATCTGTATTTATGGTTCTTCAGTTCTCGAGAAAATCATTCTGTGTACGGGCATCTTTTATTTACTGATATTTTTCAATGAATATTTGGTAAGTTCAAAGTATAACCATGGAATAGACAAACGAATTTTTGTATTATCATTTATTGATTTATTTTTATTTTCTATGATTTTGACTGTACTGAATAACAATATTAGATATTTATTTTAGTTGCACTTAAAAAAGTAATTGAAAATTAATCAAACAGTAACACTTTAAATAAGTTAAAATAAATTGAATGAAATTACTTCAAGGACAAGATACAGATCCATGTCTGTTTGTAAGTCATATTTTCCATTATTGAAATATCTCCAAATCACAATGGTACGACAACAGAAAACAAAAGACGTTAAGAAGCCTTTCATGAAACAGGAAAACCCAAAAAGGAACATCCATCAGAAATATTCCTCTGGTAACAGGAGAGAAGTTCTGTTTCGATCTTCTTACAAATCGACTTGTTTTACCAACCAAGACTGGAGGCACTCAGGAATGATGTGAGGAGGTAATTTAGACTGGTAAGAGATATGCATTTGAACATTAGTTGTCACCTTTTTTGTTATTATATTGGGATATATTGGGATGAAATTAAAGGATTAACTATTTAGTCAAGTTTTGATGGTGCTATCCCTATACTATTTTAGGGGACCGTATCCCAAAAAATATGAAAAAATAGTTTAATGATTAGTACACAGATATGAAATTTTCAGAGTTAATGCAAGTATTCCGTGATGTATTATTTATTTAATATTTTTTTCTCAATTTTCCTCCCCTCCCCCCCCAAAAAAAAAAACAATTAGAGGGTATTTCTCAAAAGGAATGACCTCGTATAATTTTTGAGCTAAATACATGAGGTTGGTTTCACCTTGTTCAGAATTTAGTTGTCTACAAAACTACAGAGCTATTCTTTTTTTTTAATTTTTCTAAGGGAAAATGTGAAAGCATTTTTTTTAACAATGATAATTCTCATATATCTAATTATATCTATTCACAAATTGAAAATTTGAAGAAAAAAACATTTGTAACTTTGTGTGAAATTCATTTAAGTAAAAAAGAAATAAACCACGTCTCTAGCTCAAAAACTGTAGGAGATGATGTATTTTGCATTCGAATATATGAACTTTTCACGAGAGACTGAAAATAAAAATTATCCAATTCAAATAATTCTGGTTCAATAAATTAGCGTGCAGAGTCTGGAGACTGTTGTTTGGGCGTTGTGTCCTCTTTTTAATGCATCTAGTCAACAAATCATTTGATGTGAGATCCAAATAAATCCTCAATACCTGTGCTGACAGGTCTTTTGACAGACCACCTGGCAGGTTTAATCTACAATATCGTCCATCTGGTTTTGAAACACTTCTAAATTGTTTTTAGCTCTAATGTTTTAATACGTTATCCGAACTTCTAGATTGTTTTTAGCTCTAATTTTTTAATACGTTATCATTGTAGCAAGAAAAAAAAAATTGAGGGAGACCGTCATTTTAAAGAGGAGGTTGAGATTGATGTAAAAAATAAAATGACATCTTGAGTAATTATAGAAAATTAATTATAAATTCCTCAGGTCACACTGTTTCTTTGACAATATTTTTACAACCCTGCAATTTTTCAAAAGTTGGCAATAACGTTAACATTGTCAATATGGCTTCATATTCTTTGTACACCATTGGGTTGATGTATTTAATCAATAAGGTTTAAGTTTAGGTTTATATCTTCTTACGTTGTTCGAAGGTGTGATAATCGCCACCTCTCCGTTAATTTTTCCGTGCGTCTCAGGCAATGTTTGAATTCTGTTCAGAAGGTGTGTAAAATTTTTTTTTCGCTAATTGCCTATGATAAGGTAGTTTAGACTCTTATAGTAAGGTGTGTACTGCGTACTCTTGTTTGCTTACTTTAAGAGTAACCAATGTATTGTTTAATAGTTCTGTTCTAACGGACAAGTCGAAGTTTATGTTTTTCATCTTATAACCCCTTGTGCATTTATTAGATTAGAGTGTTACAGTTGTCAAGTTACGGTTGTGTCGTCCCAACCAGGCGAGCTTTTGTACTGCTGTAGGGGATTTTGGAGGCCGAATAAGATTCATGGCGCTTCAAACTAAGTTGCACATTTGTAATCACTTCATCATCTTTAAAATTTGGAAACTGAGGTTATATTGCATAATGTGAAGTAATGTATATTGCATATTGTGAAATAATTTGTATTGCCATTCATGTTGTCTTTAAGAGCTCTCTCCACAGTCACAAGAACTTTCTTCTCTCGAGTCCAAATCGCTTCCAATTTCTCATGCCTTTCAACTCAAAATACTCGACTGACGATAAGAAACACTTGAGAAGAGTATAGAATTCCTTGAAAGTTGAGAAAAAATGTATGAGGGAAAAATCCCAGGAAGAAATATTTCGTGTACCAATATTGGGACAACAGTGGCCCGATAATCATTGCTATACCTTGGCTATTTAAAATGACAATGATTTTCGGGGAAATGTTGTGAAAATATTGAGGAAAAATATCGCAATAATATTAGAAACGTCAACCAATTTTAAACAATAGTGACAGTTCTTATCCTTTAACTTTTTAATTAATTTTTAGTTAGGTTTTTTAATGTTCAATAAATATTAGTGTATGTTTTTAAATGTTCTACATATTTTATATTTTTAGTTTATAATGATAGCTGAGACTATCGAAACGTCCTGTTTTTAATAGAAATGTACCATTCAGTATAAGTGTTCCTTTTTATCCTTAGACTTAGAAGCGTAATTCCTGCTAATTTTTTAGACTAGAAATATATAGTTTTAATATTAATGTTGTTATACCAATAATGTTATACCAATATTGAGCATCATTGTAAAAATATTGGAAATGTTGTAACAATGTTGAAAAAATGTTCCCCTCAAGAGAAATTGATCTCTGCCCTTTGGGATATATTTCAGCTGTTTGGAAAGTTTTGTATTTTTATCTTTACCGATGATACAGTATACCTTTAGAGTTTTTTATTCGGATAATATTCACTAGAAAAGTGTAAAAATTCAGTGTAGGTTGATGAATGCATTATCGGTTGCTATTTTATCTTCAAAAATTTCAGGATGGAAATTCCCAACAAACACTAATATTAACTATGTTGGTTACATTCATTGAGTAGAAGAAAATGGTATCTACACAATGAATGTATTTTGATAGTCATAAACTAAAACAGTTTCTAGTAATTCAGATTGGAATATTTAAAAATGTTCATAAGCTAAATAGTAAAGTTAATAGCAATATGAGATTACGAAAACCAACAATGAAAAAGGCTGTAATATTTTACTATTATGAGAACAATATATAATGAATTTTTCCACAGTTAAATATTTTGTGAAATTTAATTCATCTATTTTGCTACAATGATATATTAAATTATATGAAATCTATTTATAAGATTGTACCATGACTGTGAGTCATCTCATCATATTTCATTATTAATCCGAATAAAATATTTGGGTATATACATATATGTAGTAATAATAATTTCCACACGATAACATTAATTCCATAGCTAACATATAAACATAATAATAAAAATAATTTACAATTTAAAGTGTCAAATGGTGAATGGCAAATGACAAACGTAAAGTGAAACTATGGGATGAAACCTCGGCAATCTATACATGTCATCCCAAGATATTCCATCCGGAACCATTACCTAACCGTATAGCTATGTATAATAAATATATGGCCATTATATTTACTAGATGGAGTTTTTTTTCCCACTGGAGAATATTGTCTTGTTACCGAAAAAGAGATATCTAATTAACCTTTTCCAATGAAGAAAAGATTGCATGAATGATTATCAATTGTTATTATGTATTTCCTGTAGCCTGTATTATATATTATTTATATTGTCGTATTAAGAGTAATTAAATTATTAACCATTGAACTAGCTGCATATTTTTCAATATATTGCTGTTTAATATTTCATGTTATAGGCCTAGTGTAACACCTCAATTACCGTATGCTTATAGCTACCATACAATTGGCGTTAACATAAGTCATTACCTAATTGAAAATAGGAGCAGGTTAGAGGCAGCGTTTAAGATGATCGGAGAAGTAGTCATCACGGCAGTCAGGGAGGAGAGAGAGCGCAGCGTGGGGGCAATACTAACCGCTTTGGGGGCTAATTCCACTCCGTTTTAACTGCGCAGCGCAACAACTACATTTTGCCTAGCGCGCATCCGCAGTTAGGCAGCGCGCTAGGCAATTAGGGGCAGGTACCCAGAGTAGTTCTGTGCAGTTCCAACGGTGTAGAATTTACTCCTAAAGCGGACAGAATGGCTCCCATTTGGCGAATTCGCTGCTTCCTGACTGCCGTGGTGACTATTCCGATCGGCTTAACTTATCATGGCATTACACCCACTTTATCGTAACTGTAAGCAGTCGGTAATTGAGTCATTACCCCTTATAACTTATTACATTTATATCATGTTATGTAAAAAAATTAATTATAAAGACTATATGCAATAAAATTTAAACATCTACTTATAATATTGTAAGAAACATTTGAAGCTCTGATGCAAAAAAATATACCATAGAAAATTGCCCAATCATAAGTATAAATACTATACAGACTCACAAAACAAAGAATAGTGGTCTATTATTTCCAGATTCTGACTTCAATGAAGCAATAAAATATACTTTTGTTTGAATGGAACTGAAGATTGGAATTTCTGGTTCAGATGATTTCAATAAAACTGAAACCAAAATTATATAAGAAGTAAGTAACTTGTTCATTGTATATAATATGTAATACATAGTTGGAAAAAGTGGAATTTAGTCGAAAATACCAACGAAAAAGTAAGTCTTATTTTCTTATTAAAAGCAAGTCTTATTTTCTTATTAAAAGCAAGTCTTATTTTCTTATTAAAAGCAAGTCTTATTTTCTTATTAAAAGCTATGGACTATTTTGTGGAAATATCGAAATATTTATTATCTATATAAAAAAATATTCATATTACCATACCAATGTAATATTAATTCACTCACAGGTAAATGAGTCTTTTTCGATATTGTCATCTAATGGACGGTAAAATCTAATTTAGGGATTTATAAAATAACATGAGTAGAGAATGTTAGCAACATCTTTAAAAGTATACAGACAATATATATAATCTAACCAACAAATAAATTTATATGATGCACATTGCACAATACATGTACGCTGATTTTCAATTATTCAAACATTTAGTTCATCGAAACAGAAAAACAATTATACCTCACACAAATTATTAATACCTAGCTAATTATAAAATACAGATTCAAGATCAATCAATATTTTTTTTCATATTCCTTTTAATAGGTATCAAAGTTTTATAGGACAAAATAGCCCTAATATTGAAACAAGGTTTCCTCGAAATTTTTTAGTTTACCTGGACCATATATAAAAATTATACTATTTCATATTAAAAAAAATTTGAACAATATAAATATTGACTAAAAGTGTATCCATTTACATCGAATTAACTGTAATAAAATTGATCACCAATATTCAATTAAAAGTCAATTTATTATTCATGTTTCTTTCTGACAATAAATCCTAATGAATTACTGAACACTTACATCGAACGCAAATCAAATTAATTTGAAACTGAATTAGGTAAAAGGAATTAAATCGTATCATAAATACGCATATCGGATGGTAATGTGACAGCCTGAAAAATGAATTGAAATCAGGAGATTTATTTTATTGAGAATTATATGAATATTTTTTAATTATTTGAAATACAGAAATGCTTAATGTTCTTGATTAACATACGTAATTGCTTTTTGATATACTAATTTTCTACCTATTTATTAAATTACGAGTTTTATTAGTATTAAAATAAATACAAAAATATTGTTTATATGATAAGCAGCTAATTAGCTGATAACTAATCTATATGAAGAGATAATTTTGTCTTTCTATCAGGTTTATATTCTTATTCTATTCTATACCTAAAATCAATTAGTATAATGCAATCCCTCATATGACTTAATAATTTAATGTAGTTTGTTGTATCTACTACACACTTCATGATTGTTCAATGACTTAGCAAGGGGGCTGGGGCGGCACACCCCTGTTTTCTATATATTTGATGGTTTATGGGACTAACAGGACTTCGGAGCAAGGAATTTCATAAGCATCATATATATTATGTATCATATATTTTTCTTATTTTTTTAGGTCGTTTGTCAATTTCGGGAAAAAATACTTTATCTTTCAATGTAATAACAAATATTTCTTATAGAATTATAATCACTTTCCCCAGATAAATTTCTCTAGTAATAAACAATGGTAACATCACTAGCAGTACCGTTACTTTTTTCATCAGCAATATATCCTTGACTGGAGAGGTTAAAATAATCATTTGAAATTGTGAGTAATTGACTACCATTTGAATGAACAAAGTCAATGAACTCTCCTGTGTGATCAATGTTCAGTCAACTTTTTCTGGTTAAATCGGGAATTAATAAATTTGAGAACAAATAGTAAACAGAAACAACATACATAATTGGATATAATGAAAAAAATGTATAAATATATATACACTTAATTATATATGCAGTATCTTTTCTCTAATATTACATCATCACAGTGGCTCTTTTCTCTGATAGTACATCATCACAGTGGCTCTTTTCTCTGATAGTACATCATCACAATGACTCTTTTCTCTGATAGTACATCATCACAGTGACTCTTTTCTCTGATAGTACATCATAACAGTGATTATTTTCTCTGATAGTACATCATCACAGAGACTCTCTTCTCTGATAGTACATCATCACAGCGACTCTTTTCTCTGATAGTACATCATCACAATGACTCTTTTCTCTGATAGTACATCATCACAGTGACTCTTTTCTCTGATAGTACATCATAACAGTGATTCTTTTCTCTGATAGTACATCATCACAGTGACTCTTTTCTCTGATAGTACATCATCACAGAGACTCTTTTCTCTGATAGTACATCATCACAGTGACTCTTTTCTCTGATAGTACATCATCACAGTGACTCTTTTCTCTGATAGTGCATCATCACAGTGACTCTTTTCTCTGATAGTACATCATCACATTGACATGCAAACTTTCCCTTCAAATTAGCCGTGTTTCATTTGGTATTCAAAACTTAGCACAAGATTTACATATAATTAGATAGGGTTAGAAAGGATAAGAATTATAACACTTATCCTATTCTCATCACTTCACATCCATAAATAATTCCTATCCAAGCGATACAAATTTTAAATTCTCGTACAACATTTTCCTGGAAATTTAACTTACATCGTCCTTAAAATATTAATTAATTAAATCCAGCAGAAAATTACATGGCGTGTTACCGTATGATAAACGTTTAAATTCCGCTTATTTATACAAGACTATCAGTATGAATATGCTGATGACGTTTTTTTTTATCTTCTTCGCTAAAAAGGATGATTTTAACTACGCAAATATCCTAATAAAGTATTAAGGTTATGAAACATCCTAAAACTTAAGCCATTCTATCCTAGCGTGTCCATATGGTCACGTAAATAAACGTGTTAGTTATATTAGTTGCACTTCCTAACGACTGACTGAAATAAAATTATAGATGTATCAACATGTTGGGTAGACTGGGTGCCACTGATGTGTATGCCTAAATTGGTTACACACCCACCTTGGTTGTGAGTAGACGCATTCAAATATTTGATGCTATTAGAAATCATATATGTATACTAGCTCCATGGCTCAAAATCTAAAGTATGCTATTATTTTTACTGTGTTAGAATAATTGGTCATATTATTGTTTTGCACTGTAGTAGATGCTACTACTAAATAAATTATGATACAAGAACGGCATTTCCTTTGTTGTGCATGACTATTCTTACTACTTGAACTTTGTGTTGCCATATGGACACGCTATGAGAATGCGTACACACAAATGACTATATTCTTTTTTGACTTTTCACGAGGAACTAATCAGTCCTACTCTTGAAATAAGTACGATATGTTTCAAGTCCAAAAATTAAACGTACATAAATGTGAATTGTGCTAAAATGCAAACTTTTCTGGCTATGTTCATAGTATCATGTTGCAATAAACTTTAAAATAGGGCCATATATTAGTCAATTAGCTCTGATTTCTGCCATGTAGCTGTGTGCACAGAAATGCACCGATGCAGATTTGATTTGATAAACACATTTTTGCACTTCAATTGGAAAGACAAACTTTATAAAGAGCTCAAGTATTCAAAATTGTATCCTCTGATTGCTCATCTTTAAAAAATAATCACGTTTCAATATGATCAGACGCCATCAATATCACATGAGCTATGATTGAGTATTTTGTAAAACACGGCTGTAACAGGTAATTAGGAATATACATATACGATTCGGCTACAAAGTCTAGTGACAGAATTCAATTAGTGGTTATCTCATATCATTCGATATGAGTAGCTACCTAGATAGAGATAACTGATAGTAGCCACCTAGATAGAGATAACTGAGAGGAGCTACCTAGATAGTAATACTCTCAATTATTTCTATCTAAGTTGCTCTTCATTTGTTTAACTAGGTAGATAAGGATTCCTAAAATACCTAAACGAAAACAAGATTACTATTCATTAGTCCGAAATTAGTCAGATACTCTAATAGTCCGACACCCCATTAGTCCGACACTTTTGTAGTTTATTACTGATTTAACATAAAATATATGTATATCGGGGGGCGTGCAGCCCCCCGAACCCCTCTGCAAGGTATTTTAAAAATCATGAAGTGTCCAATACAACAAACTAGCGTAGCGAATACAACAAACTACATTAGCTACTCTCAAAGTAGCTCTTCATTTGTTAAACTAGGTAAATAAGTATTTACCTAGGCGGGAGAGGGGGTACTTATGACCTGGGGGGGGGGCTAAAGTCTGGGGTGGGGAGGGGGCTTAAGTCCGGGGTGGGGTGAGGGGTTCATTAACGTACCCCTCAATTAACATGAAAAAAAAGTTCTGGCGGTGTGACCTAGGCCTAAGGCAGAGGGAGGCTATAAACACAATATCAATAGTGAATATTTATTTAGTTTTATATTGTTTGTATTAGTTTAGATTTATAATACTTTTGAATCCTGAATTGTCTGTGGGGAATGTTAGGGAAAGAGGTGGCGTCTTTGGACTGTGAACTATTGTAATATGGATTATCTTATTTCGATTACAGAGATAGGAATACTTAGATAAAATCCGTTATATATTAGCTAATCCTTTTTTGTTACTTCCTCATAAGTAGATGGTGGATGTAACCTACTTGGACAGGTTACAAATTATCGGACGGTTCCAATTCTTCGAACAAAATAGAAATAAGTATATGATAAAAATTATTTAACTTTAATTATATACTTTTTCTGGTAATATCATCAAAGATGTAAAACTGTCCGATAATTCGTAACTTACCCTATCCCAGAAAGTAATCGAGATCTAAGAGGTATTAGCATGTATGACCGAAATGGTTAACACGCAAAGTTTATATTCCCTATTATTATTATCAAAGAGGTGTATCGTAGAACTATTTTTATTTCAAATATTATTCAAATATCATACAATAAATAGTGAAAATACTCTAATTGTCACTGGAGAACGCAAATCAATAATTATAATTAATTTTAATAGAAGTGCAAAGCTAATTGTAAAATAGTAAGATTTAATGCCACCAACCTTCTATATTCAAAGATAATTTACTAATTGGTATCTTAATAGTAATTAGTTGGTATCTTTTCTCAATACTACAAGAAGGCGGAGCTTATCCTATGCAACGTTGTCAAATCTCAAAATTTTGACTGAAAACTCCACGGTTTGTGTATCTAAAATTTAAAGTGACCTCGTTTATTCTATCCCTGATAATACATCAGAAATATTAATCTGAATAGTAAGTTTAAAATGTTCATTTCTTCAAAATGTAGTATAGATTAGAGTAATTGTTAATTATTTATGATATTGTAAATTATTTAAAAAAATATTTAAATATACAGAATTTAGGATACAAAAATAGTTTATTTTTAATTATTGAATTACCATTATTTTAAAAACGACATAAATTTAGTAGAATAATCAAATTTAATCAGAATCATACAATTATGACAATATAATTTTCCAACTATTGTTTCTTCAGTTATTTTCTCAATGATCCAAAATGCAAATTTCCCAATTCACCCATCAAAGAATTCCAATTAGTAAAAATTTTGTTCTTCAATTAATGAGTTCCTCTGAAAAACCACGTGACTTTTTCACTCGGGAATTCTTTGACCTTTTTCTCCATCATTATTGCATTCAGAGAAGGAATATTTTGGAATAATGAGATATCTCTTGATGATGAGAATGGGATTCTGATCATATTTGGAGGGTATAGAGGTAAAGTTGGGTAACTACGAAGTGTCGCTCTCCACGAAATGAAGCTTTTCCTCTACGGTAAAGTTAGGTGCATTCTTACCCAACTGTACTTCTAAACGAATAGGAAATATCTCAAACGGTGTACCTATGTGTGTTCTCACCCAACTACACCTCTCACATTAAAGCAGTATTCTATTGCGGTGAAGTAGTGTGTGTCGTTCCACAACTTCACCTCTCACTGATTCAGTCAATGATATTTAGGTAAAGTTGTGTGTGTAGTTACCCAACTTGTCCTCTCAATAATCTTCAGTTTCCTGGGCAGGCGGGGGGGGGGGGTATTTATCTATCCATCGATTAGGAGGTGAAGTTGGGTATGTAAATGGATACCCAACTATTCTGGAATCGTACATATATTAAAAAAAATTACAGTCATTAGTTACGTAATGAGCATTAGCAATAATTCAATTAACATTATAAGCTGGTACCTAATACCTTATTGCTTATCATGAAGTAATTTAAAAGCACGAACACAAAACAATTACTACCTTTTGTTACTCATTCATGAATAACAAAATACAAACACTATTATTTCTCATTTGTATATATATCAAACTATAATTATTTTTAATAAAATATCATCGTAATATTCAATAGTTTACCTACCTACTGTTAGTGCAGCAATAATACTATTTTGATATATTTACTGAAACTTATAGGTTCTGGATGTATTCAACTATTTATAGATACTAATTTAGCAACCAATAATTTATCGATTACTTTTCAGTAGGTATATATATCTTCAATCTACCTAATCATTGATGTGTTCAGATAATAATAACGTGTTGCATTTACTGATAATTTAGAAATGAATTAGGTAATATAAAAATAATATAAATACAATGAATCAGTTTAAGTAATTAAAATATGTTTAGTGCATAGTGACAATGACACTAGTCATCTTTTGATGGATTGAAATATTGATTATTCTAAACCTAGGTATCTGAGAAGACTAGGTTTCAAAATTTCAGTAATGTAATGCAAAGAAAAAGTGATTAAAAATAAATGGTGATGTTAGCATGATAAATATCCAATAATAAATAAAAATACTGCAATATTATAATGTTATTTACGTATCAAATAATAGTGGGTATTTATTATTTATTAATAATATAAATACGCTCAAAAGACAAATATAAGGGAGGGGAAGGGGTTGACAATATACAAGGAAAAAGGTAGTGAATGATAGGTACACTGAGAAAACAAATCTACAATCAAAGTATGTACTAATATTTCTTTGTTAACTGCTAATTTATTTAATTTATTTATAACAAAATAGTATATAACAAATGCAATAATTTCGTGTCTAGTTTTGATTCAGTCGAAGGCGTGAGCACATGTACGTACGAATGTTCTTGTACAGTCACTTTCACTGACGATTTTATCGCACGTTATACTCATGATTAAAATAATAGGTATTATAATTATTAGTGTTGCATCCAGCTATGGTTAAATATTAGGTTATAATTAGAAAATATATTCAAGTTCTAAATTATTTTCAACTATGGAAGTTTATAATCTTTACATTTTTGAATGAGCTAGGTTGATGTGCAATGTTTTTTATTCTATTATTAGGTTCAGGTAAAGTAATAAGCTTCATAGTTAGCTAGGTACATATGTAAGAAATTGTATTTCTTTCAATTTTGCGTGTACGATATAATTTTTGAGGTTTAGTAATATTAGTATTACCTAGGTAACAGTTTTCGGATGGTATTCAATTTTTGCAATAAAAACTAACTTTTTCTTGACAATGAAATAATAATTATTTATCTTCAAACCTTGATCACACATAAGCTATACACTGAAAAATTAAATTATATTTCTTCAATAGTACTTGTATCCTCATTATTAAATGTATTACGTACCTTAATATATTCATCATTCCATTACTCCACTACTCTCATTTTAACGATATATTTAACTTGTATGTATGTTAGTTAGTGCCACTTTTTCACGTCAATTTCATAAGCTTCAAAATACATTCAAATTTGAATAGGTACTACCTACATGAATGAAACTTTCATAGAAAAAGGTAGTTTATAAAACTTATTCTGATATATATATACTGTACCATACGTCATTATCAAATATGTCTACTAATTCATGGTTATCTGGGGTAAGTTACGAAATATTGGACAGTTCCACATTTTCAGATAAAGAAGAAAAAATAATCATTCCAATAAAATATATTATATACTCTTTATTTTAATAGGTATTAGTGATAATTATCAGTATACCAATTATATATATGACCGAAAATGTGGAACTGACCGATAATTCGTAACTTAACCCACTACCTATGTCAATTTATTAAATATTTTACAGCTGAGCACTGATAGCGCAACGCAATACAAAATACTTAATTCAGTTAGCTACACAGAGAAAAAAGTTTACTCATATTTAATGGGTCAACAATTTATGCTCTGAATCAATTTATTACGTGAGTTGGTTTGACTATATTCATGTTTTCATGTGTGTCAAAACAACTATGACGTGTGTGTCACCAAACATAGTTAATTCAAATCATTTCATGGATTGAATCAACTTACTATGAGATTTGGAGTTACACTTTGGGAGTTTGAACATATGTTAAAACAACTAGGACATAGTGTGTTGAAGTAACTCACAGAGATTGTCAATTCAATGTATCTGGTGTATGAATTAACTTACTATGAGAGTTAACGCTATTTTTTTAAGTTTAGGTGCGAGTTAAATCAACTATGACATAGTGTGTTATAGTAACCCACAAAGACTGTTAATCCAGTGTATTCTGCAGTGTATGAATTAACTTACTATGAGAGTTGGCGCTACTTTTTTGCAAGTTTAGGTAAGAGTTAAAACAACTATGACATAGTGTGATAATGTAACCCACAAAGACTGTTAATCTTATTTATCTGGTGTATAAATTAACTTACTATGAGAATAAGTGCTACTTTTTTTCAAGTTTAGGTGTGAGTTCAATCAAATGAGTAAGTGGCAACTCATGCTTTCCTCAAAGCTAATTTATTCGCATAACACTTTTCAGTTCAAATCTTGTTTCAAGTGTGTTACGTGTTGAATGTGAACGCTCTTCAATACCATTTTAGTTCAAGTGCAAACAATAGCGTTATATGCATTAAATAGTATTATCGCTGCCGATCGATTATTAATTATTAAGTAATTCCATTAATAAATTGATAAATGTCTGCTTAAATATTCTAAAATATTGGTGATTGATAGTTTGGTGGCTTTATATAGGTAGTTATTTGAAGAGCTGATTATCAGTATATAACTTTTATAATAATAAATTTTGATTACTGCCTTCCAGTTTGTAAACTGATATCCAAACTAATTTTCCTAGATTATTATATGTTAACTTATTTAAGCATCATACCTACCTAGCTGTTTTTTTTTCAGTGTCAATACCTTCTACATAGGCTGGGGTACGGTCAAGAGCCCCCCCGGTCTCGAGCCCCCCCGGTCATGAGCCCCCCTAGGTCATACCCTCCATGTTTTTTTAATCCTTATTTACCTAGTTAAACAAATGAAGAACTAATTAGATAGAAATAACTGAGAGTTGCTAATGCAGTTTGTTGTATCCGCTAGATTGTTGTACTGCACACTTCATGATTGTTTAATGACCTGGCAGGGGGGTTCGGGGGGCGGCACGGGGACTTATATATTACTTACTTAACTTATATAAATGTACGAATTAATAAGGTAGTTATAACTGTCGCCTAAAGTACTATGCGATTTGATAAAAAAAAGGGTTGTTATTTCTCAACTTCACTTACATTGATATTTATGTACCTACATGCAAACTAATATACAGAGAGCCCCCCGATATACATATATTTTATGTCTAATCAGTAATGAACTACAAAAGTGTCAATAAGGATTAAATAATATAGGTATACGCCCCCCGATATACATATATTTTATGTCTAATCAGTAATGAACTACAAAAGTGTCAATAAGGATTAAATAATATAGGTAAATAAGGATTTAAAAACAGGGGGGCTCGTGACCGGGGGGGCTCATGACCGGGGGGGCTCTTGACCGGGGGGGCTTATGACCTAGGGGGGCTCATGACCGGGGGGGGGGGGCTCTTGACCGGGGGGGCTTATGACCTACACCCAAATAGGCTAGGCAGTTACTGCGCTGTCTTCAGAATAGGGTAAGTTCCAAATTATCAGGCGATTTCAAATTTTCGGTCACGTATGAAATATAGTATATAGCTACCTAATAGCTAATTAAAATAAAAGTTAATTTAATATAGTTTTTCTTACGCGACCGAAAATGTGGAGCCGTCCGATATTTCGGAACTTATCCTAGTATCTTACGTAAAGTGGTCTGATAAGCTATATATTTTAAAACTAGTTGGTGTACCTATAGGTAGGGTTACACCGCCAAATCAGGTTCTTTAATTTCTAATTGTGACCCTATTAAGAGAGTCTCAAAATCATTCTGAAATTAGTTTAGCTATATACTGAATTGTTGAACATCATAATTTAAGCTCAATTTATGATAGGTTCTATTCATTTCACGAGTGCCTTGAAGTCATGATGGTTATTAGTGTTTCTGAGATAAGAGACCGCAGTTAGTTAAAGTGCCGCAATTTACCTACTTGACCCTAGTTTTCTACGACTGGGAGAACTCCATCCAGGGAGATAGTCGGAGGAGAACACCGTCCAGGGATTTAGCAGGGAGAACTCCAACCAGAGGTGAGCCTTTTGATATATTATACTTTCTTGGTATTTAATTATAGTCTACATTATGAGTGTATAATGAACATAATTATGATGATTAGCTAGAAAAATCCATTTTATTAGAGCTAAATTTATACTGCATCTGAAGATTTATAATTAGTTTAACATTTTATATAAATAATTTACCTATATGAAAAAATTCTCAGTTAATAATTCTTTTCATTTCTTTATTAATATATGGTTTTCTATATTTTCTGAATCTACTTTCAGATCTTGATGAAGAATTGATGAAGTATATCAACGTCATCAACTATCGGAGTCCTCTTCAATTCCTTTGAATGGTTCAGGAACAATTATGCTAGGTCAAAGTAAGTATTTGAAAATATTAGATGATTTTTAAATATGTATTTGCGATATGATTAGCTCTTACTTTTTCATATGCTTTTAGGGATTCCAGACATGAAAAGAATATCGAAGCTGTCGCTATCTCATCACAAAAGGAAAAAGAGTAGGTGATGTTATTGATAATGTATATGAACGATACTGTGAATTTCTATTCAATATATATTAATATACGAATCTCTTATTTCTGGAATTGGCAACCTACAGTCGTGAAAGAAATTGACGAGAATTCAAATTGTACTTCTAAATAATAAATCTAAAACTTAAATGTTTCTATTTCGTTTTCAATTTGACCTTTTGATAATTCTATTAGCATATTTCAATATCAGTGCCTATGAGTAAGATGAATTGCACTAAAATATGGTTTAGAAGATAAAGGCTTTATTATTATTCATCAAGTTATAGTATAATTGCAGCATATCAAAGATTTATTCTATCAACTTTTGTAATCTAGCCTGGTTAATTAATTCATCTAGCCTACCTATTTATAACTACGTAAAGTTATTTACGTCATCATAACTACTTATTTATAAACTGACCTGATGAAGTTATTAATCTAATTTATTAATTTACAACTAATTGCCATATATCAATTCATCGGATCGAAAACATTTAAAAAAGCAGGGATAGGTCTAGGTGATCAATTATTTTTTAAAATCAAAATAGTATGCATATCACAGAAGCTAAAGTAGAAAATAAATGAACATGTTAGATTTGGTCGTAGAAAATAAATAGTCTAATCTAATTGATACTGGGACCTAACTCGAGATTATAATTTAATAGAGTATATATAGTGACTGAAAAAGTCATGTAAAAAGTCTGCTACTGCTAACCGGACCGATATTTCAACCTACACTAATAGTTGATATACATTTACTTAGTTTCCTAGTAGTTGATATAACCAACACAAGAGGTTGATATAACCTACACGAGTAGTTGATATAACCAACACGAGTAGTTGATATAACCAACACGAGTAGTTGATATAACCAACACGAGTAGTTGATATAACCAACACGAGTAGTTGATATAACCTACACGAGTAGTTGATATAACCTACACGAGTAGTTGGTATAACCTACACGAGTAGTTGTTATAACCTACACGAGTAGTTGGTATAACACATAGGAGTGATTGGAGAAACATACACAAGTAGTTGATCTAACCTTGTTATGTAGTTGTTAAAACCATTACATATAATTGGTTCAACTATCACGAGTAGTTTTGACTATCATAGGTAGCTGTTGTGACCATCGGGAATTAAAAATAATCAACTCACATATGTGTTGTTTTAACCAACGTCAATTTAACTCATTTTAAATAGTACCTGCAACTCACCACGTAGGTAGGCGCACAGATAAACCATAAAATTTAGTCAAAACAAATCAAATATGATTTGATTCAACTAATCCTTTCTCTGTGTGTACCTAGACCAATGTTTGAATATTATAATATCTCTTAATAACTAATTGACGAAGAATACCTTCCTATTGGTTTAAATATTTGAATTGAAGATTTTTTGTACTGATGGAAATTATTTATATTATATTTATATTTATATTATGTATACTTAGGAACCAATAGATTAAAGAATATTTGCAATTACTATTTACGAAATAATACGGTCAGGAAGTTTGAAGTTGATAATATATATGTACTATTCTAGTTTGGGTTACTATTCATTAGTCCGACGCACCATTAGTTCGACGCCTCATTAGTCCGACTACTACTTAGTCCGATGCGACATTAGTCCGACACTTTTGCAGATTCTATCTGATTTAACAACAAACATATGTACATAGGGGGGCGTGCCACAACCCCCCCCCCCAATACCCCTGCCAGGTCATTAAATAATCATTTAGTGTGCAGTACAACAAACTAGCGGATTCAACAAACTACATTAAATGATGAAATACAATGAATCATTGCATCTTACAAATTCATATTAGAAATAAAGTCAACTTATAAAGGATTAAAGGAATGTAAAATTTAAAAAAACGAAAGCAAATATTATTTTATTATTTGGATTATTTTTTAATTGAGTATATCTATTTAACAATCATTTTTATTGTAATAAAAAAAAGAGAAATAACACAGAAAGTTGTAACTGTCACAACTTGTGAGTGCGCTAACTTTTACATACCTAATTTAACTAGTGTATCTCGAAACTAACTCATGATTAACCAACTAGTGTATCTAACTATCTAATTTGATTTGTAAATTACTCAACAAATGTATCTTGATACCTAACCTTAGGTACTCAGTTCATGACTGTCAAACTATGGCTGTAGGTCGTAAGCCCCCTAGGTCAAGAGCCCCCTGCCAGGTTAATAAACAATCATGAAGTGTGCAGTACAACAAACTAGCGGATACAACAAACTACATTAGCAACTCTCAGTTATTTCTATCTAAGTAGTTCTTCATTTGTTTAACTAGATAAATAAGGATTTAAAAAACAGGGAGAGGGTGCTCGTGACCGGGGGGGAGGGGGCTTATGACCTACACAGAGAAAAAAGTTTACTCATATTTAATGGGTCAACAATTTATGCTCTGAATCAATTTATTACGTGAGTTGGTTTGACTATATTCATGTTTTCATGTGTGTCAAAACAACTATGACGTGTGTGTCACCAAACATAGTTAATTCAAATCATTTCATGGATTGAATCAACTTACTATGAGATTTGGAGTTACACTTTGGGAGTTTGAACATATGTTAAAACAACTAGGACATAGTGTGTTGAAGTAACTCACAGAGATTGTCAATTCAATGTATCTGGTGTATGAATTAACTTACTATGAGAGTTAACGCTATTTTTTTAAGTTTAGGTGCGAGTTAAATCAACTATGACATAGTGTGTTATAGTAACCCACAAAGACTGTTAATCCAGTGTATTCTGCAGTGTATGAATTAACTTACTATGAGAGTTGGCGCTACTTTTTTGCAAGTTTAGGTAAGAGTTAAAACAACTATGACATAGTGTGATAATGTAACCCACAAAGACTGTTAATCTTATTTATCTGGTGTATAAATTAACTTACTATGAGAATAAGTGCTACTTTTTTTCAAGTTTAGGTGTGAGTTCAATCAAATGAGTAAGTGGCAACTCATGCTTTCCTCAAAGCTAATTTATTCGCATAACACTTTTCAGTTCAAATCTTGTTTCAAGTGTGTTACGTGTTGAATGTGAACGCTCTTCAATACCATTTTAGTTCAAGTGCAAACAATAGCGTTATATGCATTAAATAGTATTATCGCTGCCGATCGATTATTAATTATTAAGTAATTCCATTAATAAATTGATAAATGTCTGCTTAAATATTCTAAAATATTGGTGATTGATAGTTTGGTGGCTTTATATAGGTAGTTATTTGAAGAGCTGATTATCAGTATATAACTTTTATAATAATAAATTTTGATTACTGCCTTCCAGTTTGTAAACTGATATCCAAACTAATTTTCCTAGATTATTATATGTTAACTTATTTAAGCATCATACCTACCTAGCTGTTTTTTTTTCAGTGTCAATACCTTCTACATAGGCTGGGGTACGGTCAAGAGCCCCCCCGGTCTCGAGCCCCCCCGGTCATGAGCCCCCCTAGGTCATACCCTCCATGTTTTTTTAATCCTTATTTACCTAGTTAAACAAATGAAGAACTAATTAGATAGAAATAACTGAGAGTTGCTAATGCAGTTTGTTGTATCCGCTAGATTGTTGTACTGCACACTTCATGATTGTTTAATGACCTGGCAGGGGGGTTCGGGGGGCGGCACGGGGACTTATATATTACTTACTTAACTTATATAAATGTACGAATTAATAAGGTAGTTATAACTGTCGCCTAAAGTACTATGCGATTTGATAAAAAAAAGGGTTGTTATTTCTCAACTTCACTTACATTGATATTTATGTACCTACATGCAAACTAATATACAGAGAGCCCCCCGATATACATATATTTTATGTCTAATCAGTAATGAACTACAAAAGTGTCAATAAGGATTAAATAATATAGGTATACGCCCCCCGATATACATATATTTTATGTCTAATCAGTAATGAACTACAAAAGTGTCAATAAGGATTAAATAATATAGGTAAATAAGGATTTAAAAACAGGGGGGCTCGTGACCGGGGGGGCTCATGACCGGGGGGGCTCTTGACCGGGGGGGCTTATGACCTAGGGGGGCTCATGACCGGGGGGGGGGGCTCTTGACCGGGGGGGCTTATGACCTACACCCAAATAGGCTAGGCAGTTACTGCGCTGTCTTCAGAATAGGGTAAGTTCCAAATTATCAGGCGATTTCAAATTTTCGGTCACGTATGAAATATAGTATATAGCTACCTAATAGCTAATTAAAATAAAAGTTAATTTAATATAGTTTTTCTTACGCGACCGAAAATGTGGAGCCGTCCGATATTTCGGAACTTATCCTAGTATCTTACGTAAAGTGGTCTGATAAGCTATATATTTTAAAACTAGTTGGTGTACCTATAGGTAGGGTTACACCGCCAAATCAGGTTCTTTAATTTCTAATTGTGACCCTATTAAGAGAGTCTCAAAATCATTCTGAAATTAGTTTAGCTATATACTGAATTGTTGAACATCATAATTTAAGCTCAATTTATGATAGGTTCTATTCATTTCACGAGTGCCTTGAAGTCATGATGGTTATTAGTGTTTCTGAGATAAGAGACCGCAGTTAGTTAAAGTGCCGCAATTTACCTACTTGACCCTAGTTTTCTACGACTGGGAGAACTCCATCCAGGGAGATAGTCGGAGGAGAACACCGTCCAGGGATTTAGCAGGGAGAACTCCAACCAGAGGTGAGCCTTTTGATATATTATACTTTCTTGGTATTTAATTATAGTCTACATTATGAGTGTATAATGAACATAATTATGATGATTAGCTAGAAAAATCCATTTTATTAGAGCTAAATTTATACTGCATCTGAAGATTTATAATTAGTTTAACATTTTATATAAATAATTTACCTATATGAAAAAATTCTCAGTTAATAATTCTTTTCATTTCTTTATTAATATATGGTTTTCTATATTTTCTGAATCTACTTTCAGATCTTGATGAAGAATTGATGAAGTATATCAACGTCATCAACTATCGGAGTCCTCTTCAATTCCTTTGAATGGTTCAGGAACAATTATGCTAGGTCAAAGTAAGTATTTGAAAATATTAGATGATTTTTAAATATGTATTTGCGATATGATTAGCTCTTACTTTTTCATATGCTTTTAGGGATTCCAGACATGAAAAGAATATCGAAGCTGTCGCTATCTCATCACAAAAGGAAAAAGAGTAGGTGATGTTATTGATAATGTATATGAACGATACTGTGAATTTCTATTCAATATATATTAATATACGAATCTCTTATTTCTGGAATTGGCAACCTACAGTCGTGAAAGAAATTGACGAGAATTCAAATTGTACTTCTAAATAATAAATCTAAAACTTAAATGTTTCTATTTCGTTTTCAATTTGACCTTTTGATAATTCTATTAGCATATTTCAATATCAGTGCCTATGAGTAAGATGAATTGCACTAAAATATGGTTTAGAAGATAAAGGCTTTATTATTATTCATCAAGTTATAGTATAATTGCAGCATATCAAAGATTTATTCTATCAACTTTTGTAATCTAGCCTGGTTAATTAATTCATCTAGCCTACCTATTTATAACTACGTAAAGTTATTTACGTCATCATAACTACTTATTTATAAACTGACCTGATGAAGTTATTAATCTAATTTATTAATTTACAACTAATTGCCATATATCAATTCATCGGATCGAAAACATTTAAAAAAGCAGGGATAGGTCTAGGTGATCAATTATTTTTTAAAATCAAAATAGTATGCATATCACAGAAGCTAAAGTAGAAAATAAATGAACATGTTAGATTTGGTCGTAGAAAATAAATAGTCTAATCTAATTGATACTGGGACCTAACTCGAGATTATAATTTAATAGAGTATATATAGTGACTGAAAAAGTCATGTAAAAAGTCTGCTACTGCTAACCGGACCGATATTTCAACCTACACTAATAGTTGATATACATTTACTTAGTTTCCTAGTAGTTGATATAACCAACACAAGAGGTTGATATAACCTACACGAGTAGTTGATATAACCAACACGAGTAGTTGATATAACCAACACGAGTAGTTGATATAACCAACACGAGTAGTTGATATAACCAACACGAGTAGTTGATATAACCTACACGAGTAGTTGATATAACCTACACGAGTAGTTGGTATAACCTACACGAGTAGTTGTTATAACCTACACGAGTAGTTGGTATAACACATAGGAGTGATTGGAGAAACATACACAAGTAGTTGATCTAACCTTGTTATGTAGTTGTTAAAACCATTACATATAATTGGTTCAACTATCACGAGTAGTTTTGACTATCATAGGTAGCTGTTGTGACCATCGGGAATTAAAAATAATCAACTCACATATGTGTTGTTTTAACCAACGTCAATTTAACTCATTTTAAATAGTACCTGCAACTCACCACGTAGGTAGGCGCACAGATAAACCATAAAATTTAGTCAAAACAAATCAAATATGATTTGATTCAACTAATCCTTTCTCTGTGTGTAGGGGGGCTCATGACCGGGGGGCTCTTGACCGTACCCCAAACTATATGATCTAGGTACCTAATAATATCCCAATTGGTGTATGTAGGTCCCTAACTTACTTATACCTGATTATAGTATCTATGTACATATTTAGTAATTAACTAACTAATGTAGCAAGGTCATTTCTACTATCCAAAATAGTGTTTCTATGTATTATCAGGGAAACAAATTATGAATACAGTTGAAATAAAAACCGTGGATTTTTCAGTCAATATTTTGAGATGTGGCACCGTTGCTTAGGATAAAGCCCGCCTTTTCATAGTAACAGGAAAAGATGCCAATAAATTAATAGTAAATGACAATGAAGATACCAATTAGTGAATTTTAATTGAATATGCAAAGATGGTGTCAATTAAATTATGTCATAGTAATATACAAACTTAACATTTCTTTTTAATCAATAAAAACTATTAATCTTTCGACGAAATATTATTTCTCATACATTTTAAACATATGTGTAACTACGGTAACAGGGACTTCATAATCTAGTAAACATGTAGTAACCCTGATCTAGACCTGTGTAGCAACAGATTAAATAATGTATCAAATTATGATGGAAATAAATTAATCTAAGTTATCATTCATTTATTGTCTCTGAATTGACTTTTTTAAATTTAATATTTATCAACTTTTCATATATTAACCTTCGGCACAGTACGATCAGTTGAGAAAGTTTTAACTGAAATTAAAGCATAATTTTTACATTCAATACACTCTAAGAGCATCACAAAAGATCTGGAATAAAGTGAATTTCAATTATTGTTGAGACCAGCTACGAGAACAGCCTAACACATCTCCTGTATTTTATTAGGGATTCCGTAAAAAACGTTAGTAATCTTTTAAATTCATCAGATTCGTCTGGACTCTGAAACAAACTTCAAATTGTAGCCCAATAGGCAAACTAATTACGAAATTTAACTTTAATGATTGAAAATCGGAAGATTTCGTTAGGATTTCCATTTATTTTTTACAGAGGAAACACTTCCTTAATTGTTCTTATTTTTATGAACGAGAAAGAGTTGACTTTAATACCTCCATAAATTTATTTGTGTAGATAAAACAAGTACTGTAAAAATATTTTTTTAATATATAGACTATTTTTCTCTAAATAATTATGTAAAAAATAGAATCAAAGCATATTTCGTATTCAAAATGCTTAACAAAATCGTAATTATTTTTATTAATAATTACACATTAAATTGGCAGCCCGTCATTTATTTCCAACCCAAAAGCAATTTCCACATTAGTTTTTAATCGGACTAGGGGTTCAAAGATTTTGCATTCTACTCTAACTCATATTGATGATGTAAAAAAGATACAAGGGACTTCGTAGAAGCAGTCAGAAAGAAAATAGTTAATGTAATCTAGATGATGAGACATTACACCTTGCAATTGAACATTTTAATCATACGAATGCTTATTAGCGCCCAGGAGCTCTATCTTGAAGCTGTGGTAAATGGAAGAGAAGGGGGATGGCGTCCCTTAGGCCCCGAACTGTTGTAATTTGGATAAGGTATTGTCTTTTTTCATTTTTACCATTTTTATTATCTTAATCATTTTTTTAACGCTACTTGCAGTTTTGGAGAATAGCACTAGGGTTATGCTCTTCAACTACGAGGTCTTAGATTTTGTGTTAGGTAGGCTCGTAGGCTTCATTTACTATCAACTCTTCATTTTCCTCTTTCATCCGCGAGTCCAGCCACCGGTGCTTGTGTCCCTTTTCGTCACATTCCTTGGTAAGTGACTGCATTCACGGAGTAGCTTTTCTGCATCCATGAGAATAGTCACTGACGGTGGTAGGTGACTTTGATCATGGAGTTACTTTTCTTTCTTACTGCTTCTTCCAGTCCTTTGTATTTAATTTCCTTTTGACGTCAGCGAAATAGTCACGATATGACTGAAGCAGAAGTTAAACCCCTACTAAAATAAATAAATTAAAGTATATAGCGATCTACCAAATTAATATATAAACATTATAGAAATAACAATAAATGAAATTTCTCCTGATAAGGTGCTAAAGTATCACAGTACATTATGCATCATATCCCATCCGCGTTAAGAAATAATTTTCATATTCACAAAAACTGTAGTTCCACCTATACAAGTATACAGTCATCAGTTTGAAATTTTATAAAGGACTTTGAAGAAAGGATTTTTACAGAAGGGATTTCTAATTCACCTATCACCAAAGTTAAAGGACGCAGGAAAGCTACTCAGTGAAAATACAATCACTTAGTAATAGTAACGCGAACAATGGTGACTGCACTTAAACATATGTAGGTTACAGAAAATTATGTCTACGAGCCTACCTATAAATTAAGAACTTAATACTACCGTTGCTGGTAAAAACATACGCTGAACTTCTGATGTTTCTTGACAAATTTCTTTGTTCGATAATTGTTTTAAGAGTTTAATTTTCGTGCGATTTTAATATATTAGCGCATATTGAGTAATACCAACCACATGCTTAGTAACATTTATTATCGGTGGTGTCATAGCTTATTTATTTATAATTAAGTAATTGCAATAGTGTTGATTATTTGCAAACCAGTTTGGCAGGCGTTGTTTATGAAATAAGCTTATTAAATAAATGCTTTTGAGAGGTACTTATATTATAATTATCAATTCATGTCCAAATTAATATATTTCATTGATAATGGTGTAGGGAATGTCCATATTCTCGAATAATTGAACTCTCTCTAAGCTATCGGAGGACACTCCGTTCCTGATACTTAGTTTGCAAAGCACTAGTGGTATAGAAACGAGAAAACTGTCCATTTTTAATAATATAATTTCCTTTAATTTTCATTATTCCATGGAAGTTAATATATCCAGTGAGTGAGTGTCTTTAAAGATAAATTGAACTCAGCTATTGCGTTAAGTAAATTAAACTATATTTATATGAGATATTTCGTTTTTTGGCTAAAACCGCTGAGTCCACAAATGGGATATACAAAAATTGAGAAACACTAATAGTATATATTTTTGTAAATTATGATGATTCATGCCAAAGACAATTTGCATATCTGTACTGAATATTAGGATATTTAATTCACCATGAATTAGTTACATCCACAACAACAATCAGTTATTCGCTATAGCTGTAAACTGTATATTTCGCTTCGGCTAAAATTTCCCCCTTCCCCCAATTCTCCCTTAGAGGAAGATACTTCTTTAAGGTGCTTCGATAATGATGAAATATAAACTATACTGTTTTAATGTTTGGTGTATTTACTTATATTGCTTTACTATAAACAGTAAAGTAAAGATTTTGTCACTATTGACATTACGGGGATAAAGCTTTCTCCCATATACCCACACGAGCCATTAACCTATCATTATAAAATTATTTATAAGACTGCATATAATATTATCTATCGATGGTTGCGCTAATGATAGATCCAAAGACGTTGCAACACGATTGACCGATTACTATTATTATTTTAGGTGTTCCAAAGTTTTCCCTATTCACATTAACGAGGTGATCCAAAGTGAAGAAGACGTCGTAGAAAAGGGGATAGCGAAACTTTGCTCCATGCACTAGCCACTAGGATGCTTACCATGGATATAGCAAGGCAGAAAGAATAGAAAAGAAGAGGAAGAAGTTGAGAAAAGATACAAAAGAAAGCTGAAGAAAAAGGGCACCAAATAAAACTTAAATACTAAAATATAATAAAAGCTCCATCAGTAATCTATCTAAGAATATATAGATATATAAAACTCGTTTTATCTAAGTCTCAGGTATGGTGTTAAATAATAATTTATTTAAATAAAATCATCTCGATTATATTGTTTAGAACTATGTAAATTGATTGAGTTTAATTGTTATTATTATTTGATTAATTAAATTTGAGCTTACTGTTGTGAGTTTCTTAGGATTTGTTCTGTATTTTCAAATGTAACTGGACTAAATGCAATATTTTATTTACAATTAGTACAACTTTAATTTATCATACCTATTCCTGTACAGTTACGTAATTCTCTATCAAGATCTGGGGCAACTAAAAAAACCCTCAACACCATACGTTCCATCAAAGTGACAGTATATTCATATAAGTATATAATACTACATAGGAAATTACTGCTATCATAACTGCTAGCAGAGTCTAATTTCCCGTATAAAAATCTTCCAAACATATAAGTGTGTTTCAATTTATTTCGATTTGAAATGTAATTTATTTGTAAAAATTATTTCGTCAACAGTTGATTCTTTATCCTAATATATGATACTCTTATGGTATACTCTTATATGAAACTAATATAGTTTTTACCTTACAAATTCGATTCCTTGTTTTCGAGCCACCCTATACAGTATACAATGAGAGCACCCTATATAGTTTTCGAGCCACCTATAGAATATCTTCTCGATAGATTTAGTTTCCCAGTTTTATGAAACTAAATCTTAACTTACTTCAGTAAATAAATTATTCTTCAGCAAGTTATTTAATCTGGATTCGAATTAAGTAGTAATAATAAAATTGAATTTACTACTAAATATAAATCTAATATCCTATTGAGCTCAGCTTTAATATCAGCTAAATAAAACTAAACATATAGTAAATTCAAGTCTGCAATTTTGGTAGATACCTTTTTCTTTTCGACACATTGTAATTGTATAGCTGCCAATTAAAAAAATTAAGATCAATGAATTTAAATGTCTAAATCATTAGTTATAGCTTAACCTTAAATATGTATATTTTAAAACTATCTATGATCTAAGTCAATAGTTATAGATTCATAGATGGAGATTTCAAAAATAAAAATTGCAATTTTTAGGTGTTGCGCATTTGGTAATAATTGGGAAAATTTATGAAATTTCAGCATCATACACAATTACTTCAGGACAGTTGCCAAATCAGAATATCATAAGGACAAGGTTAATATTGATTTTCTGATTCTCAAGCCTCCGTACCTTTTTCTTAGATTATTGCGAAATAAATACTATCTTCAATTTCTGTTCCTTTAAAGTAAATCTCAAATCCAAGAATTTTGTGATTAAATTTAAATTATGAAATTGGTGGTTTAACTTTACATCGGAACAAAAGGCAAAATAAATACAAGGAACTTTAAGAAGCAGTCATAATGGAAAGTGGCTCAATGAATAAAGTCACTAACTATCAGTCGGTGACTGAGCTCATTGATACAGAAAAGCTACTATAAAGGAATATGATATAAGTGACACAAGCACTGGTGGCTTCCCTTAAGATTTGAAAAGGAAAATGAAGAGGTGATAGTTTTAAGCCTACGTCCCACCTAACACAAAATTGTAAGACCTAGTAGTTGAAGAGCATAACCCTAGCGCTATACTATAAATCTGCAAGTAGCGTTAAAAATAATAAATACGATAAAATTTACGAGTGATATAGTTCATGAATGATATACCTGAAATAAAAACAAGTTTGATGATTATATAATATATATAACAAAATTGTGAATATTGAAATATTACAAACAGAACCTTTGATAAATTTAACCATACACTACACCGCTTAAATCATGACACCTGTCTTTTTGATAGATTTGCAGTATTTCGATCATTTTAGCGATATTCCGCTAGATTTAGTGGTGTTGTATATAGTTTGATCGAAAGAATTATTCTTATTTGTTTAAAAGATATCCTGCCTATGGTCTCTTGGTTATATTGAGATATGGCTATTGAGTGTTAAGAGTTGCTAAATATAATATATGATGCTACAAATTTAATTTTTTTGATTTCGAAAGAATTGAAAAAGAATTTGAAACTTACTCACCAAAATAGTTCATTAAAGTATATGTTCAAATATTAATAATCATAATTTAATATTGATACCATGCATCTTTGAATATTCAATTAAAATTCACTAATTGGTATCTTCATTGTCATTTACTATTAACTTATTGGCAACTTTTCCAGTTACTACGAAAAGGCGGGGTTTATCCTAAGCAACGGTGCCACATCTCAAAATATTGACTGAAAAATCCACGGTTTTTATTTCAACTGTATTCATAATTTGTTTCCCTGATAATACCTAACGAGTAACTAACTACTCAACTGCATTTGTATCTTTCAATAAACTTCTATGACCGAAAATAATTTGAAGTTCAATATTTTTACACTATTTATAGCGTTATCGGTATAATATGAAATTTAAAAAGATATTTATTCCTTATAATCACGAGCTAGTATACTAAGTCATAAAGTCAACATTTTCTTTGACAGTCAATCGATCAGGGTTTTAAATCTTGAATACCGTATACGATAGACAGTGATTGAGAAATTACCATGTAAGTCCACTAGTGCGAGTGATCTTCTGAGAACAAACATACGTACACACACATTCACAGATATGAAGAATGACCAGTGACTAATACGCTGAAATTTAACTATATATTAACACAAAATTAATATATTGTATTTAGTTGTAAAAAAATATAAGTTTATAGAGGAATAGAAGTACACAGTTGAATAGGTTATTTTTTCTCTCTGTTATCATTTATTGCCAAATTATTTTCCCCAAACTGTATATCAGTCTTTACATACAGATCCCCCACTCCTCATTCATCTCACCCCCCCCCCCCTCTATCAGTAGCTACCTACCGTAATGTTTAAAAAATTATTTATGAGCCTTGAACTGCAGAAAACTAAGCATTGTCAAATAATAGGAATGTATTTTATTATACTTAAATTATATTATAATATTGAACTGACATATAAAATTATTATAGGATATGAATTTTGATTATCTATAAGAATCATACAGTTTGATCACTTCTTGTGTTTCTAAAAAAAACATTAATATAATATTAAAATCCAATTAGGTAGGCTTATCACATAGTGTGGATAATAAGATGTATTATTGTGACCGTTATTTGAATGAAGATTTGTGATATATTGAGTGATAATGATAGCATTTTTAGGTATGATTGATTGAATTCATTGTTTATTATAGTTGAGTTATTCAATTGAGATGTAAATTTAAATAAATAATTGGATTTAAGAATATTGATTAGTTATTTACACTTTAGGTACTTGACTAATTAGGATAAGTTCCGATTATCGAACGGTTCCATATTTTTGAGCAAGTAAGCGAATATATTATAATTATTAATTTAACTCTCATTTTAACCTTTTTTACTTATTCGTAAATCTGGAACAGTCCGATAACTCAGAACTTACCCTACAGATAGGTATGAATTATTTGATGGTTTTCCCTAAATAAACTCGGTACCTAGCAACATACCGTGATTTTAAAATTTAGCACCCAAGGGCTCTATCCGTTAGCTGTCTTTGGTGAATGGGAAAGAAGGGGGTGGCGTCCCTTAGGCCCCGAACTGTTGTAATTTGGATTATGGATTTTTATAATTTTTACATATTTACCATTTTTTCAAACTACTTGCAGTTTAAGAGGACAGTGCTTGGGTTAAACTCTTCAACTACACTTCTTAGGTAAACGCATAGGGTTACTATTCATTGGCCCGACAACACCATTAGTTTGACGCCCCACTAGTCCAACATCAGTCCGACACTTTTGCAGTTTATTACTGCATAACATCAAATATATGTATATGCTGGGGCGTGACAGGTCATTAAATAATCATGAAGTGTGTAGTACAACAAACTAGCGGATACAACAGACAACATTATATGATGAAATACAACGAATGATTGCATCATACAAATATATTAGAAATAAAGTAAACTAAGAAAGGAATATAAAATTCTCAAAATGAAAGAAAAAAATTATTATTAGGATTATTTATCAATGGAGCATTTAACACAGAAAACGAGAAATAACACAGAAAACTGTAACACCTCTTGATTTTCCTCTTCCATACGTGAGTGCAGCCATCGATGCTTGTGACCTTTTTCGTCACATTCCTTGGATAGTGATTGCATTCACGGAGTAGCTTTAAGTTGAACCATTTCATTTATAACTCGAATTACTTTTTTTCTAAATTTTTAGATATAACTTGACTTCTTTTAAATTGATTTAAAAATGTTTTAAATTTAAGTTAAAAAGGTGTAGTACCTACCTAACTACCTAGAAAAGTATCACTTCCGGTCCCAACTACCAGTACGACTGTACCTACAGTCAGTCATCAATGATAGTTAATTTAGTGTTTATTTTACGATGAAAGTTATTTTTCCCACCTACCTAATCAATAATATGTTCAAATAACAAAAAAAATATACAGCCTAACTAAAATGTGTCACTAAAGAATAATATGATAATAAAATAATGATACTAATTATTGTAACAATCTTTAAAATCTAACCAACTGGTTCCTGGATAATGACAAACACCTATAAAAATTTCAAGCAATTTGATTGAAACCTTTTTGAGTTATGCGAGAACCTAGCATGATTACAAATAAATAAATACTGCCTAAAGTGTAACCTTCTGCAATCTGCGAAGGTGATAAGATAAGTTAAAATCAGAACCTAGTAATAAAATAATTCATTTTATGATACATTATATGTTCAATAACTGTATGTGAGTAAAAAAAAGGTTTCAAAAATTCAGTAACGTTTTTTTACATAAGAAGGTTTTCTCTACAGTTCCATTGCATTTCTCAGGAAGGTACTTTGTGATTTAGGGGGGAGAGGTACAGGGCGAGGAGAGGTGTAACTTATTATCGGGGGTGGGGGGAGAAAAGAACGAGTGGTTAATTACACAGAAAGAAATTATCTTCTAAGTTAATGTATGCTAATTTATAAGCTGATATTTTATATACAACATATACAAATACATTTGTTTTCACATATGATTTAATTTCAGTGTTTTAATCATTGGTCATTCATGTGAAGTGGTGGACTGTTTAATATTTTGTAAAGCGCGCGAAAATACAGTCACTTCCACTGGCTGCCTGACTTATGTCACTGGTTGTACAACTGTCAATCATCTGTCAATCATCTGAGACACTACTTACTTAGGTACCACCAATATACTGAAGGGAAATGATTAAATTATTTATTTGTTAATTTATATGGCCTAGTAACAAATATATAAACTATACATAAATTAATAATTAAATTGCAGTGAATAATTTATATTATTTACAGGTATAGAGAAATATGCCATCCTGTAAAAACAGTATGATGATCATTATTTGCAGTACATGTTAACTGTGACTGATTCAGTGTTGTGAAGTAAACTTAAATGTACATGATATATTGCAAACAAGGTAATTATTATTAGGAAAGAAATAAGTATTTTATCAATGAGATTATTGGAGGATAGCACACATCCCGCCACTACTAACCATAGCGCTACTCTCCCCTGTCCCCCTTAGCCCCCTCCCTTACGACCCCCCACCCCCTTATATTATGTCA
>CANNZV010001686.1:0-38678 GCA_947561585.1 Caprella mutica
CTACAACCTAGTATTATGCCCTGATAATCTAGTATTATGCCCTGACAACCAAGTAATTTACCCTGACAATCTAGTATTATGTCCTGACAATCTAGTATTATGCCCTGACAACCTAGTATTATGCCCTGATAATCTAGTATTATGCCCTGACAATCTAGTATTATGCCCTGACAACCTAGTTTTATGCCCGAACAACCTAGTAGCTATTATGCCCTGATAATCTAGTATTATGCCCTGACAATCTAGTAATTTGCCCTGACAACCTAGTATTATGCCCGACCAACCTAGTATTATGCCCTGATAATCTAGTATTATGCCCTGACAATCTAGTATTATGTCCTGACAATCTAGTATTATGCCCTGACAACCTCGTATTATGCCCGAACCACCTAGTATTATGCCCTGATAATCTAGTATTATGCCCTGACAATCTAGTAATTTGCCCTGACAACCTAGTATTATGCCCGAACAACCTAGTATTATGCCCTGATAATCTAGTATTATGCCCTGATAATCTAGTATCATGCCCTGACAATCTAGTAATTTGCCCTGACAACCTAGTATTATGCCCGAACAACCTAGTATTATGCCCTGACAATCTAGTATTATGCCCTGACAATCTAGTATTATGCCCTGACAACCTAGTATTATGCCCTGACAATCTAGTATTATGCCCTGATAATCTAGTATTATGCCCTAACAACCTAGTATTATGCCCTGATAATCTAGTATTATGCCCTGACAACCTAGTAATTTGCCCTGACAATCTAATATTATGCCCTGACAACCTAGTTTTATGCCCGAACAACCTAGTATTATGCCCTGATAATCTAGTATTATGCCCTGACAATCTAGTAATTTGCCCTGACAACCTAGTATTATGCCCGAACAACCTAGTATTATGCCCTGATAATCTAGTATTATGCCCTGACAATTTAGTATTATGTCCTGACAATCTAGTATTATGCCCTGACAATCTAGTATTATGCCCTGACAACCTAGTATTATGCCCGAACAACCTAGTATTATGCCCTGATAATCTAGTATTATGCCCTGACAATCTAGTATTATGCCCTGACAACCTAGTATTATGCCCTGACAATCTAGTATTATGCCCTGACAATCTAGTATTATGCCCTGACAACCTAGTATTATGCCCTGACAACCTAGTATTATGCCCTGACAACCTAGTATTATACCCTGATAATCTAGTAATTTGCCCTGACAACCTAGTATTATGCCCGAACAACCTAGTATTATGCCCTGATAATCTAGTATTATGCCCTGACAATCTAGTATTATGCCATGACAATCTAGTAATTTGCCCTGACAACCTAGTATTATGCCCGAACAACCTAGTATTATGCCCTGATAATCTATTATTATGCCCTGACAATCTAGTATTATGTCCTGACAATCTAGTATTATGTCCTGACAATCTAGTATTATGCCCTGACAATCTAGTATTATGCCCTGATAATCTAGTATTTTGCCCTGACAACCTAGTAATGTGCCCTGACAATCTAGTATTATGCCCTGACAATCTAGTATTATGTCCTGACAATCTAGTATTATGCCCTGACAACCTAGTATTATGCCCTGACAATCTAGTATTATGCCCTGATAATCTAGTATTATGCCCTGATAATCTAGTATTATGCCCTGACAACCTAGTAATGTGCCCTGACAATCTAGTATTATGCCTGACAATCTAGTATTATGCCCGAACAACCTAGTATTATGCCCTGATAATCTAGTATTATGCCCTGATAATCTAGTATTATGCCCTGACAATCTAGTATTATGTCCTGACAATCTAGTATTATGCCCTGACAATCTAGTAAATTGCCCTGACAACCTAGTATTATGCCCGAACAACCTAGTATTGTGCCCTGATAATCTAGTATTATGCCCTGTCAATCTAGTATTATGCCCTGACAACCTAGTATTATGCCCTGACAATCTAGTATTATGCCCGAACAACCTAGTATTATGCCCTGATAATCTAGTATTATGCCCTGACAATCTAGTATTATGCCCTGACAATCTAGTATTATGCCCTGACAACCTAGTATTATGCCCTACAACCTAGTATTATGCCCTGATAATCTAGTATTATGCCCTGACAACCAAGTAATTTACCCTGACAATCTAGTATTATGTCCTGACAATCTAGTATTATGCCCTGACAACCTAGTATTATGCCCTGATAATCTAGTATTATGCCCTGACAATCTAGTATTATGCCCTGACAATCTAGTATTATGTCCTGACAACCTAGTTTTATACCCGAACAACCTAGTAGCTATTATGCCCTGATAATCTAGTATTATGCCCTGACAATCTAGTAATTTGCCCTGACAACCTAGTATTATGCCCTAACAACCTAGTATTATGCCCTGATAATCTAGTATCATGCCCTGACAACCTAGTAATTTGCCCTGACGATCTAGTATTATGCCCTGACAACCTAGTTTTATGCCCGAACAACCTAGTATTATGTCCTGACAATCTAGTATTATGCCCTGACAACCTAGTAATTTGCCCTGACAACCTAGTATTATGCCCTGACAACCTAGTTTTATGCCCAAACAACCTAGTATTATGCCCTGATAATCTAGTATTATGCCCTGACAATCTAGTATTATGTCCTGACAACCTAGTTTTATGCCCGAACAACCTAGTATTATGCCCTGATAATCTAGTATTATGCCCTGACAATCTAGTAATTTGCCCTGACAACCTAGTATTATGCCCGAACAACCTAGTATTATGCCCTGATAATCTAGTATTATGCCCTGACAATCTAGTATTATGCCCTGACAATCTAGTATTATGCCCTGACAACCTAGTATTATGCCCTAAAACCTAGTATTATGCCCTGATAATCTAGTATTATGCCCTGACAACCTAGTAATTTACCCTGACAATCTAGTATTATGTCTTGACAATCTAGTATTATGCCCTGACAACCTAGTATTATGCCCTGATAATCTAGTATTATGCCCTGACAATCTAGTATTATGCCCTGACAATCTAGTATTATGTCCTGACAACCTAGTTTTATACCCGAACAACCTAGTATTATGCCCTGATAATCTAGTATTATGCCCTGACAATCTAGTAATTTGCCCTGACAACCTAGTATTATGCCCGAACAACCTAGTATTATGACCTGATAATCTAGTATTATGCCCTGACAATCTAGTATTATGTCCTGACAATCTAGTATTATGCCCTGACAACCTCGTATTATGTCCGAACCACCTAGTATTATGCCCTGATAATCTAGTATTATGCCCTGACAATCTAGTAATTTGCCCTGACAACCTAGTATTATACCCGAACAACCTAGTATTATGACCTGATAATCTAGTATTATGCCCTGACAATCTAGTATTATGTCCTGACAATCTAGTATTATGCCCTGACAACCTCGTATTATGCCCGAACCACCTAGTATTATGCCCTGATAATCTAGTATTATGCCCTGACAATCTAGTAATTTGCCCTGACAACCTAGTATTATGCCCGAACAACCTAGTATTATGCCCTGATAATCTAGTATTATGCCCTGATAATCTAGTATCATGCCCTGACAATCTAGTAATTTGCCCTGACAACCTAGTATTATGCCCGAACAACCTAGTATTATGCCCTGACAATCTAGTATTATGCCCTGACAATCTAGTATTATGCCCTGACAACCTAGTATTATGCCCTGACAACCTAGTATTATGCCCTGATAATCTAGTATTATGCCCTAACAACCTAGTATTATGCCCTGATAATCTAGTATTATGCCCTGATAATCTAGTATTATGCCCTGACAACCTAGTATTATGCCCTGACAACCTAGTAATTTGCCCTGACAATCTAATATTATGCCCGAACAACCTAGTTTTATGCCCGAACAACCTAGTATTATGCCCTGATAATCTAGTATTATGCCCTGATAATCTAGTATTATGCCCTGACAATCTAGTAATTTGCCCTGACAACCTAGTATTATGCCCGAACAACCTAGTATTATGCCCTGATAATCTAGTATTATGCCCTGACAATTTAGTATTATGTCCTGACAATCTAGTATTATGCCCTGACAATCTAGTATTATGCCCTGACAACCTAGTATTATGCCCGAACAACCTAGTATTATGCCCTGATAATCTAGTATTATGCCCTGACAATCTAGTATTAAGCCCTGACAACCTAGTATTATGCCCTGACAATCTAGTATTATGCCCTGACAACCTAGTATTATGCCCTGACAACCTAGTATTATGCCCTGACAACCTAGTAATTTGCCCTGACAACCTAGTATTATGCCCGAACAACCTAGTATTATGCCCTGATAATCTAGTATTATGCCCTGACAATCTAGTATTATGTCCTGACAATCTAGTATTATGTCCTGACAATCTAGTATTATGCCCTGACAATCTAGTATTATGCCCTGATAATCTAGTATTATGCCCTGACAACCTAGTAATGTGCCCTGACAATCTAGTATTATGCCCTGACAATCTAGTATTATGTCCTGACAATCTAGTATTATGCCCTGACAACCTAGTATTATGCCCTGACAATCTAGTATTATGCCCTGATAATCTAGTATTATGCCCTGACAACCTAGTAATGTGCCCTGACAATCTAGTATTATGCCCTGACAATCTAGTATTATGCCCGAACAACCTAGTATTATGCCCTGATAATCTAGTATTATGCCCTGATAATCTAGTATTATGCCCTGACAATCTAGTATTATGTCCTGACAATCTAGTATTATGCCCTGACAATCTAGTAAATTGCCCTGACAACCTAGTATTATGCCCGAACAATCTAGTATTATGCCCTGACAACCTAGTATTATGCCCTAACAACCTAGTATTATGCCCTGATAATCTAGTATCATGCCCTGACAACCTAGTAATTTGCCCTGACAATCTAGTATTATGCCCTGACAACCTAGTTTTATGCCCGAACAACCTAGTATTATGTCCTGACAATCTAGTATTATGCCCTGACAACCTAGTAATTTGCCCTGACAACCTAGTATTATGCCCTGACAACCTAGTTATATGCCCAAACAACCTAGTATTATGCCCTGATAATCTAGTATTATGCCCTGACAATCTAGTATTATGTCCTGACAACCTAGTTTTATGCCCGAACAACCTAGTATTATGCCCTGATAATCTAGTATTATGCCCTGACAATCTAGTAATTTGCCCTGACAACCTAGTATTATGCCCGAACAACCTAGTATTATGCCCTGATAATCTAGTATTATGCCCTGACAATCTAGTATTATGCCCTGACAATCTAGTATTATGCCCTGACAACCTAGTATTATGCCCTACAACCTAGTATTATGCCCTGATAATCTAGTATTATGCCCTGACAACCAAGTAATTTACCCTGACAATCTAGTATTATGTCCTGACAATCTAGTATTATGCCCTGACAACCTAGTATTATGCCCTGATAATCTAGTATTATGCCCTGACAATCTAGTATTATGCCCTGACAATCTAGTATTATGCCCTGACAACCTAGTTTTATGCCCGAACAACCTAGTAGCTATTATGCCCTGATAATCTAGTATTATGCCCTGACAATCTAGTAATTTGCCCTGACAACCTAGTATTATGCCCGACCAACCTAGTATTATGCCCTGATAATCTAGTATTATGCCCTGACAATCTAGTATTATGTCCTGACAATCTAGTATTATGCCCTGACAACCTCGTATTATGCCCGAACCACCTAGTATTATGCCCTGATAATCTAGTATTATGCCCTGACAATCTAGTAATTTGCCCTGACAACCTAGTATTATGCCCGAACAACCTAGTATTATGCCCTGATAATCTAGTATTATGCCCTGATAATCTAGTATCATGCCCTGACAATCTAGTAATTTGCCCTGACAACCTAGTATTATGCCCGAACAACCTAGTATTATGCCCTGACAATCTAGTATTATGCCCTGACAATCTAGTATTATGCCCTGACAACCTAGTATTATGCCCTGACAATCTAGTATTATGCCCTGATAATCTAGTATTATGCCCTAACAACCTAGTATTATGCCCTGATAATCTAGTATTATGCCCTGACAACCTAGTAATTTGCCCTGACAATCTAATATTATGCCCTGACAACCTAGTTTTATGCCCGAACAACCTAGTATTATGCCCTGATAATCTAGTATTATGCCCTGACAATCTAGTAATTTGCCCTGACAACCTAGTATTATGCCCGAACAACCTAGTATTATGCCCTGATAATCTAGTATTATGCCCTGACAATTTAGTATTATGTCCTGACAATCTAGTATTATGCCCTGACAATCTAGTATTATGCCCTGACAACCTAGTATTATGCCCGAACAACCTAGTATTATGCCCTGATAATCTAGTATTATGCCCTGACAATCTAGTATTATGCCCTGACAACCTAGTATTATGCCCTGACAATCTAGTATTATGCCCTGACAATCTAGTATTATGCCCTGACAACCTAGTATTATGCCCTGACAACCTAGTATTATGCCCTGACAACCTAGTATTATACCCTGATAATCTAGTAATTTGCCCTGACAACCTAGTATTATGCCCGAACAACCTAGTATTATGCCCTGATAATCTAGTATTATGCCCTGACAATCTAGTATTATGCCATGACAATCTAGTAATTTGCCCTGACAACCTAGTATTATGCCCGAACAACCTAGTATTATGCCCTGATAATCTATTATTATGCCCTGACAATCTAGTATTATGTCCTGACAATCTAGTATTATGTCCTGACAATCTAGTATTATGCCCTGACAATCTAGTATTATGCCCTGATAATCTAGTATTTTGCCCTGACAACCTAGTAATGTGCCCTGACAATCTAGTATTATGCCCTGACAATCTAGTATTATGTCCTGACAATCTAGTATTATGCCCTGACAACCTAGTATTATGCCCTGACAATCTAGTATTATGCCCTGATAATCTAGTATTATGCCCTGATAATCTAGTATTATGCCCTGACAACCTAGTAATGTGCCCTGACAATCTAGTATTATGCCCTGACAATCTAGTATTATGCCCGAACAACCTAGTATTATGCCCTGATAATCTAGTATTATGCCCTGATAATCTAGTATTATGCCCTGACAATCTAGTATTATGTCCTGACAATCTAGTATTATGCCCTGACAATCTAGTAAATTGCCCTGACAACCTAGTATTATGCCCGAACAACCTAGTATTGTGCCCTGATAATCTAGTATTATGCCCTGTCAATCTAGTATTATGCCCTGACAACCTAGTATTATGCCCTGACAATCTAGTATTATGCCCGAACAACCTAGTATTATGCCCTGATAATCTAGTATTATGCCCTGACAATCTAGTATTATGCCCTGACAATCTAGTATTATGCCCTGACAACCTAGTATTATGCCCTACAACCTAGTATTATGCCCTGATAATCTAGTATTATGCCCTGACAACCAAGTAATTTACCCTGACAATCTAGTATTATGTCCTGACAATCTAGTATTATGCCCTGACAACCTAGTATTATGCCCTGATAATCTAGTATTATGCCCTGACAATCTAGTATTATGCCCTGACAATCTAGTATTATGTCCTGACAACCTAGTTTTATACCCGAACAACCTAGTAGCTATTATGCCCTGATAATCTAGTATTATGCCCTGACAATCTAGTAATTTGCCCTGACAACCTAGTATTATGCCCGACCAACCTAGTATTATGCCCTGATAATCTAGTATTATGCCCTGACAATCTAGTATTATGTCCTGACAATCTAGTATTATGCCCTGACAACCTCGTATTATACCCGAACCACCTAGTATTATGCCCTGATAATCTAGTATTATGCCCTGACAATCTAGTAATTTGCCCTGACAACCTAGTATTATGCCCGAACAACCTAGTATTATGCCCTGATAATCTAGTATTATGCCCTGATAATCTAGTATCATGCCCTGACAATCTAGTAATTTGCCCTGACAACCTAGTATTATGCCCGAACAACCTAGTATTATGCCCTGACAATCTAGTATTATGCCCTGACAATCTAGTATTATGCCCTGACAACCTAGTATTATGCCCTGACAATCTAGTATTATGCCCTGATAATCTAGTATTATGCCCTAACAACCTAGTATTATGCCCTGATAATCTAGTATTATGCCCTGACAACCTAGTAATTTGCCCTGACAATCTAATATTATGCCCTGACAACCTAGTTTTATGCCCGAACAACCTAGTATTATGCCCTGATAATCTAGTATTATGCCCTGACAATCTAGTAATTTGCCCTGACAACCTAGTATTATGCCCGAACAACCTAGTATTATGCCCTGATAATCTAGTATTATGCCCTGACAATTTAGTATTATGTCCTGACAATCTAGTATTATGCCCTGACAATCTAGTATTATGCCCTGACAACCTAGTATTATGCCCGAACAACCTAGTATTATGCCCTGATAATCTAGTATTATGCCCTGACAATCTAGTATTATGCCCTGACAACCTAGTATTATGCCCTGACAATCTAGTATTATGCCCTGACAATCTAGTATTATGCCCTGACAACCTAGTATTATGCCCTGACAACCTAGTATTATGCCCTGACAACCTAGTATTATACCCTGATAATCTAGTAATTTGCCCTGACAACCTAGTATTATGCCCGAACAACCTAGTATTATGCCCTGATAATCTAGTATTATGCCCTGACAATCTAGTATTATGCCCTGACAATCTAGTAATTTGCCCTGACAACCTAGTATTATGCCCGAACAACCTAGTATTATGCCCTGATAATCTATTATTATGCCCTGACAATCTAGTATTATGTCCTGACAATCTAGTATTATGTCCTGACAATCTAGTATTATGCCCTGACAATCTAGTATTATGCCCTGATAATCTAGTATTATGCCCTGATAATCTAGTATTATGCCCTGACAACCTAGTAATGTGCCCTGACAATCTAGTATTATGTCCTGACAATCTAGTATTATGCCCTGACAACCTAGTATTATGCCCTGACAATCTAGTATTATGCCCTGATAATCTAGTATTATGCCCTGACAACCTAGTAATGTGCCCTGACAATCTAGTATTATGCCCTGACAATCTAGTATTATGCCCGAACAACCTAGTATTATGCCCTGATAATCTAGTATTATGCCCTGATAATCTAGTATTATGCCCTGACAATCTAGTATTATGTCCTGACAATCTAGTATTATGCCCTGACAATCTAGTAAATTGCCCTGACAACCTAGTATTATGCCCGAACAACCTAGTATTATGCCCGAACAATCTAGTATTATGCCCTAACAACCTAGTATTATGCCCTGACAATCTAGTATTATGCCCTGACAACCTAGTATTATGCCCTGACAATCTAGTATTATGCCCTGACAACCTAGTATTATGCCCTGATAATCTAGTATTATGCCCTAACAACCTAGTATTATGCCCTGATAATCTAGTATTATGCCCTGATAATCTAGTATTATGCCCTGACAACCTAGTATTATGCCCTGACAACCTAGTAATTTGCCCTGACAATCTAATATTATGCCCGAACAACCTAGTTTTATGCCCGAACAACCTAGTATTATGCCCTGATAATCTAGTATTATGCCCTGACAATCTAGTAATTTGCCCTGACAACCTAGTATTATGCCCGAACAACCTAGTATTATGCCCTGATAATCTAGTATTATGCCCTGACAATTTAGTATTATGTCCTGACAATCTAGTATTATGCCCTGACAATCTAGTATTATGCCCTGACAACCTAGTATTATGCCCGAACAACCTAGTATTATGCCCTGATAATCTAGTATTATGCCCTGACAATCTAGTATTAAGCCCTGACAACCTAGTATTATGCCCTGACAATCTAGTATTATGCCCTGACAACCTAGTATTATGCCCTGACAACCTAGTATTATGCCCTGACAACCTAGTATTATACCCTGATAATCTAGTAATTTGCCCTGACAACCTAGTATTATGCCCGAACAACCTAGTATTATGCCCTGATAATCTAGTATTATGCCCTGACAATCTAGTATTATGCCCTGACAATCTAGTAATTTGCCCTGACAACCTAGTATTATGCCCGAACAACCTAGTATTATGCCCTGATAATCTAGTATTATGCCCTGACAATCTAGTATTATGTCCTGACAATCTAGTATTATGTCCTGACAATCTAGTATTATGCCCTGACAATCTAGTATTATGCCCTGATAATCTAGTATTATGCCCTGACAACCTAGTATTATGCCCTGACAACCTAGTAATGTGCCCTGACAATCTAGTATTATGCCCTGACAATCTAGTATTATGTCCTGACAATCTAGTATTATGCCCTGACAACCTAGTATTATGCCCTGACAATCTAGTATTATGCCCTGATAATCTAGTATTATGCCCTGACAACCTAGTAATGTGCCCTGACAATCTAGTATTATGCCCTGACAATCTAGTATTATGCCCGAACAACCTAGTATTATGCCCTGATAATCTAGTATTATGCCCTGATAATCTAGTATTATGCCCTGACAATCTAGTATTATGTCCTGACAATCTAGTATTATGCCCTGACAATCTAGTAAATTGCCCTGACAACCTAGTATTATGCCCGAACAATCTAGTATTATGCCCTGACAACCTAGTATTATGCCCTAACAACCTAGTATTATGCCCTGATAATCTAGTATCATGCCCTGACAACCTAGTAATTTGCCCTGACAATCTAGTATTATGCCCTGACAACCTAGTTTTATGCCCGAACAACCTAGTATTATGTCCTGACAATCTAGTATTATGCCCTGACAATCTAGTATTATGCCCTGACAACCTAGTAATTTGCCCTGACAACCTAGTATTATGCCCTGACAACCTAGTTATATGCCCAAACAACCTAGTATTATGCCCTGATAATCTAGTATTATGCCCTGACAATCTAGTATTATGTCCTGACAACCTAGTTTTATGCCCGAACAACCTAGTATTATGCCCTGATAATCTAGTATTATGCCCTGACAATCTAGTAATTTGCCCTGACAACCTAGTATTATGCCCGAACAACCTAGTATTATGCCCTGATAATCTAGTATTATGCCCTGACAATCTAGTATTATGCCCTGACAATCTAGTATTATGCCCTGACAACCTAGTATTATGCCCTACAACCTAGTATTATGCCCTGATAATCTAGTATTATGCCCTGACAACCAAGTAATTTACCCTGACAATCTAGTATTATGCCCTGACAATCTAGTATTATGCCCTGACAATCTAGTATTATGTCCTGACAACCTAGTTTTATACCCGAACAACCTAGTAGCTATTATGCCCTGATAATCTAGTATTATGCCCTGACAATCTAGTATTATGCCCTGACAACCTAGTATTATGCCCTGACAACCTAGTATTATGCCCTGACAACCTAGTATTATACCCTGATAATCTAGTAATTTGCCCTGACAACCTAGTATTATGCCCGAACAACCTAGTATTATGCCCTGATAATCTAGTATTATGCCCTGACAATCTAGTATTATGCCCTGACAATCTAGTAATTTGCCCTGACAACCTAGTATTATGCCCGAACAACCTAGTATTATGCCCTGATAATCTATTATTATGCCCTGACAATCTAGTATTATGTCCTGACAATCTAGTATTATGTCCTGACAATCTAGTATTATGCCCTGACAATCTAGTATTATGCCCTGATAATCTAGTATTATGCCCTGACAACCTAGTAATGTGCCCTGACAATCTAGTATTATGCCCTGACAATCTAGTATTATGTCCTGACAATCTAGTATTATGCCCTGACAACCTAGTATTATGCCCTGACAATCTAGTATTATGCCCTGATAATCTAGTATTATGCCCTGACAACCTAGTAATGTGCCCTGACAATCTAGTATTATGCCCTGACAATCTAGTATTATGCCCGAACAACCTAGTATTATGCCCTGATAATCTAGTATTATGCCCTGATAATCTAGTATTATGCCCTGACAATCTAGTATTATGTCCTGACAATCTAGTATTATGCCCTGACAATCTAGTAAATTGCCCTGACAACCTAGTATTATGCCCGAACAACCTAGTATTTTGCCCGAACAATCTAGTATTATGCCCTAACAACCTAGTATTATGCCCTGACAATCTAGTATTATGCCCTGACAACCTAGTATTATGCCCTGACAACCTAGTATTATGCCCTGACAACCTAGTATTATGCCCTAACAACCTAGTATTATGCCCTGATAATCTAGTATTATGCCCTGATAATCTAGTATTATGCCCTGACAACCTAGTATTATGCCCTGACAACCTAGTAATTTGCCCTGACAATCTAATATTATGCCCGAACAACCTAGTTTTATGCCCGAACAACCTAGTATTATGCCTTGATAATCTAGTATTATGCCCTGACAATCTAGTAATTTGCCCTGACAACCTAGTATTATGCCCGAACAACCTAGTATTATGCCCTGATAATCTAGTATTATGCCCTGACAATTTAGTATTATGTCCTGACAATCTAGTATTATGCCCTGACAATCTAGTATTATGCCCTGACAACCTAGTATTATGCCCGAACAACCTAGTATTATGCCCTGATAATCTAGTATTATGCCCTGACAATCTAGTATTAAGCCCTGACAACCTAGTATTATGCCCTGACAATCTAGTATTATGCCCTGACAACCTAGTATTATGCCCTGACAACCTAGTATTATGCCCTGACAACCTAGTATTATACCCTGATAATCTAGTAATTTGCCCTGACAACCTAGTATTATGCCCGAACAACCTAGTATTATGCCCTGATAATCTAGTATTATGCCCTGACAATCTAGTATTATGCCCTGACAATCTAGTAATTTGCCCTGACAACCTAGTATTATGCCCGAACAACCTAGTATTATGCCCTGATAATCTAGTATTATGCCCTGACAATCTAGTATTATGTCCTGACAATCTAGTATTATGTCCTGACAATCTAGTATTATGCCCTGACAATCTAGTATTATGCCCTGATAATCTAGTATTATGCCCTGACAACCTAGTAATGTGCCCTGACAATCTAGTATTATGCCCTGACAATCTAGTATTATGTCCTGACAATCTAGTATTATGCCCTGACAACCTAGTATTATGCCCTGACAATCTAGTATTATGCCCTGATAATCTAGTATTATGCCCTGACAACCTAGTAATGTGCCCTGACAATCTAGTATTATGCCCTGACAATCTAGTATTATGCCCGAACAACCTAGTATTATGCCCTGATAATCTAGTATTATGCCCTGATAATCTAGTATTATGCCCTGACAATCTAGTATTATGTCCTGACAATCTAGTATTATGCCCTGACAATCTAGTAAATTGCCCTGACAACCTAGTATTATGCCCGAACAATCTAGTATTATGCCCTGACAACCTAGTATTATGCCCTAACAACCTAGTATTATGCCCTGATAATCTAGTATCATGCCCTGACAACCTAGTAATTTGCCCTGACAATCTAGTATTATGCCCTGACAACCTAGTTTTATGCCCGAACAACCTAGTATTATGTCCTGACAATCTAGTATTATGCCCTGACAACCTAGTAATTTGCCCTGACAACCTAGTATTATGCCCTGACAACCTAGTTATATGCCCAAACAACCTAGTATTATGCCCTGACAATCTAGTATTATGCCCTGACAATCTAGTATTATGTCCTGACAACCTAGTTTTATGCCCGAACAACCTAGTATTATGCCCTGATAATCTAGTATTATGCCCTGACAATCTAGTAATTTGCCCTGACAACCTAGTATTATGCCCGAACAACCTAGTATTATGCCCTGATAATCTAGTATTATGCCCTGACAATCTAGTATTATGCCCTGACAACCTAGTATTATGCCCTACAACCTAGTATTATGCCCTGATAATCTAGTATTATGCCCTGACAACCAAGTAATTTACCCTGACAATCTAGTATTATGTCCTGACAATCTAGTATTATGCCCTGACAACCTAGTATTATGCCCTGATAATCTAGTATTATGCCCTGACAATCTAGTATTATGCCCTGACAATCTAGTATTATGTCCTGACAACCTAGTTTTATACCCGAACAACTTAGTAGCTATTATGCCCTGATAATCTAGTATTATGCCCTGACAATCTAGTAATTTGCCCTGACAACCTAGTATTATGCCCGACCAACCTAGTATTATGCCCTGATAATCTAGTATTATGCCCTGACAATCTACTATTATGTCCTGACAATCTAGTATTATGCCCTGACAACCTCGTATTATGCCCGAACCACCTAGTATTATGCCCTGATAATCTAGTATTATGCCCTGACAATCTAGTAATTTGCCCTGACAACCTAGTATTATGCCCGAACAACCTAGTATTATGCCCTGATAATCTAGTATTATGCCCTGATAATCTAGTATCATGCCCTGACAATCTAGTAATTTGCCCTGACAACCTAGTATTATGCCCGAACAACCTAGTATTATGCCCTGACAATCTAGTATCATGCCCTGACAATCTAGTATTATGCCCTGGCAACCTAGTATTATGCCCTGACAATCTAGTATTATGCCCTGATAATCTATTATTATGCCCTAATAACCTAGTATTATGCCCTGACAACCTAGTAATTTGCCCTGACAATCTAATATTATGCCCTGACAACCTAGTTTTATGCCCGAACAACCTAGTATTATGCCCTGATAATCTAGTATTATGCCCTGACAATCTAGTAATTTGCCCTGACAACCTAGTATTATGCCCGAACAACCTAGTATTATGCCCTGATAATCTAGTATTATGCCCTGACAATTTAGTATTATGTCCTGACAATCTAGTATTATGCCCTGACAATCTAGTATTATGCCCTGACAACCTAGTATTATGCCCGAACAACCTAGTATTATGCCCTGATAATCTAGTATTATGCCCTGACAATCTAGTATTATGCCCTGACAACCTAGTATTATGCCCTGACAACCTAGTATTATGCCCTGACAACCTAGTATTATACCCTGATAATCTAGTAATTTGCCCTGACAACCTAGTATTATGCCCGAACAACCTAGTATTATGCCCTGATAATCTAGTATTATGCCCTGACAATCTAGTATTATGCCCTGACAATCTAGTAATTTGCCCTGACAACCTAGTATTATGCCCGAACAACCTAGTATTATGCCCTGATAATCTAGTATTATGCCCTGACAATCTAGTATTATGCCCTGACAATCTAGTATTATGTCCTGACAATCTAGTATTATGCCCTGACAATCTAGTATTATGCCCTGACAATCTAGTATTATGCCCTGACAACCTAGTAATGTGCCCTGACAATCTAGTATTATGCCCTGACAATCTAGTATTATGTCCTGACAATCTAGTATTATGCCCTGACAACCTAGTATTATGCCCTGACAATCTAGTATTATGCCCTGACAATCTAGTATTATGCCCTGATAATCTAGTATTATGCCCTGACAACCTAGTAATGTGCCCTGACAATCTAGTATTATGCCCTGACAATCTAGTATTATGCCCGAACAACCTAGTATTATGCCCTGATAATCTAGTATTATGCCCTGATAATCTAGTATTATGCCCTGACAATCTAGTATTATGTCCTGACAATCTAGTATTATGCCCTGACAATCTAGTAAATTGCCCTGACAACCTAGTATTATGCCCGAACAACCTAGTATTATGCCCGAACAATCTAGTATTATGCCCTAACAACCTAGTATTATGCCCTGACAATCTAGTATTATGCCCTGACAACCTAGTATTATGCCCTGACAATCTAGTATTATGCCCTGACAACCTAGTATTATGCCCTGACAATCTAGTATTATGCCCTGACAATCTAGTATTAAACCCTGACAATCTAGTATTATACCCTGACAACCTAGTAATTTGCCCTGACCACCTAGTAATTTGCCGTGACAACCTAGTAATTTGCCCTGACAACCTAGTAATTTTCCCTGACAACCTAGTATTATGCCCTGACAACCTAGTATTATACCCTGACAACCTAGTATTATGCCCGAACCACCTAGTATTATGCCCTGATAATCTAGTATTATGCCCTGACAATCTAGTAATTTGCCCTGACAACCTAGTAATTTTCCCTGACAACCTAGTATTATGCCCTGACAACCTCGTATTATGCCCGAACCACCTAGTATTATGCCCTGATAATCTAGTATTATGCCCTGACAATCTAGTAATTTGCCCTGACAACCTAGTATTATGCCCGAACAACCTAGTATTATGCCCTGATAATCTAGTATTATGCCCTGATAATCTAGTATCATGCCCTGACAATCTAGTAATTTGCCCTGACAACCTAGTATTATGCCCGAACAACCTAGTATTATGCCCTGACAATCTAGTATCATGCCCTGACAATCTAGTATTATGCCCTGGCAACCTAGTATTATGCCCTGACAATCTAGTATTATGCCCTGATAATCTATTATTATGCCCTAATAACCTAGTATTATGCCCTGACAACCTAGTAATTTGCCCTGACAATCTAATATTATGCCCTGACAATCTAATATTATGCCCTGACAACCTAGTTTTATGCCCGAACAACCTAGTATTATGCCCTGATAATCTAGTATTATGCCCTGACAATCTAGTAATTTGCCCTGACAACCTAGTATTATGCCCGAACAACCTAGTATTATGCCCTGATAATCTAGTATTATGCCCTGACAATTTAGTATTATGTCCTGACAATCTAGTATTATGCCCTGACAATCTAGTATTATGCCCTGACAACCTAGTATTATGCCCGAACAACCTAGTATTATGCCCTGATAATCTAGTATTATGCCCTGACAATCTAGTATTATGCCCTGACAACCTAGTATTATGCCCTGACAATCTAGTATTATGCCCTGACAATCTAGTATTATGCCCTGACAACCTAGTATTATGCCCTGACAACCTAGTATTATGCCCTGACAACCTAGTATTATACCCTGATAATCTAGTAATTTGCCCTGACAACCTAGTATTATGCCCGAACAACCTAGTATTATGCCCTGATAATCTAGTATTATGCCCTGACAATCTAGTATTATGCCCTGACAATCTAGTAATTTGCCCTGACAACCTAGTATTATGCCCGAACAACCTAGTATTATGCCCTGATAATCTAGTATTATGCCCTGACAATCTAGTATTATGTCCTGACAATCTAGTATTATGTCCTGACAATCTAGTATTATGCCCTGACAATCTAGTATTATGCCCTGATAATCTAGTATTATGCCCTGACAACCTAGTAATGTGCCCTGACAATCTAGTATTATGCCCTGATAATCTAGTATTATGCCCTGATAATCTAGTATTATGCCCTGACAATCTAGTATTATGTCCTGACAATCTAGTATTATGCCCTGACAATCTAGTAAATTGCCCTGACAACCTAGTATTATGCCCGAACAACCTAGTATTATGCCCGAACAATCTAGTATTATGCCCTAACAACCTAGTATTATGCCCTGACAATCTAGTATTATGCCCTGACAACCTAGTATTATGCCCTGACAATCTAGTATTATGCCCTGACAACCTAGTATTATGCCCTGACAATCTAGTATTATGCCCTGACAATCTAGTATTAAACCCTGACAATCTAGTATTATACCCTGACAACCTAGTAATTTGCCCTGACCACCTAGTAATTTGCCGTGACAACCTAGTAATTTGCCCTGACAACCTAGTAATTTTCCCTGACAACCTAGTATTATGCCCTGACAACCTAGTATTATACCCTGACAACCTAGTATTATGCCCTGATAACCTAGTATTATGCCCTGACAACCTAGTATTATGCTCTGATAATCTAGTATTATGCCCTGACAACCTAGTAATTTGCCATAACAACATAGAATCGTGCCATAAAAGCTACAGATTATGAACTGATCTTATGCACTCTTCTTGGGATTAAAAGCAGATAACCAAACGTTCAATTTTATGAGATAGAGCAAGATTGATCTTTTCTTAACGTACAGTTTATTTTTTAGATTCAATGAGATGTTCCTTCATTTAATTCCCTCGGTAACTGATTTAAATATTGCCTATCCAGTTATTATTTATTGGCAAATATAGATTCATACAGTTCAGCATATAATGGCTTTTATGACAATAATGAGAAAAGCAAATAGAAGGCGTTGTTACTTCTTTGAAGGTAAATCCGCTTCTATGGAGAGACAAAGGTTCTAAAACAAGACAATCACGTTAAATAGCTCAGTTAATAAACATTATACATAAGTATGAATAGTAATTTGACCCCTGGTAAATAGACTCCCATTCTTTTTAATTACCGGTGGTAAAATTATATACTTAGCATATAACATTCATAGGTTAGGGTCATGCCAAGACATCTTCGAGTCATGTCTTGACAGTTTAGAATCGTATAAATGACGTCATCTTCATCACACCAGGACAACTTCTTAAATTTCAGAAATAATTAATAATTCTATTATGAACTATATAGATAACGAGTCTGTGTAGCTTTAAGCACATCAATTAGTCAAATTAAGATTCTAAATCTTTATAGTAATAAGTAAATAATGGCATAAAAAAGACACTCATCTTACTACTACTCTGCCTCTACAGTGTACAGCTGTAAATAAATATTTACCTGCTTTAGCCCACTCTCTGGGACAGTTTCCCTTCACTGCAGAGGTATGGTCAGCTGAAAACACAGAATTCGAAGTGTAGTTTCCTCCCTTTGGCTTCTTGCAGATGAAACGGAAACTCCTTCCACAGTTCTTGTCGTTCCATTTCCCATGATAAAAATAAAGCGAGAGGCAATCTTCTTGATCTGGGAATGGTTGGAATGATGAATTGGTTGGAACCATAGCAGAAAGTACCAATTACTGACGAATTTTAAGTTAATCACATTAATTCAATTCTTCATCATGCTATTTATTCTGAAGATACCATGCATTATTGTAATATTGTGTATTTAAGTAAGATGGATTGTAATTTCTTTCCTTGCATGTCAGCGTATTTGTTATACAGTTAACAGTAATTTTATCACTTTTTAGAGATATTAATTTAATTTAGTAGAGGGTTTAACGTCTGCTTCGAAACCGTGGGCCTTGTCATTAACGACAAAAGGAAGAAGAATTCAGAAAGGAAAGTGAATCATCGAACAAAGTCACCAACCACTAGTCGCTGACGAAGCTCATGGATCCAAAAAAGCTACTCCGTGAATTAATATTTCTTCATATATAAATAATGTACATGGCAGTAAAACATAAATCACACGTCGAGTTTTTCTGGCGGGGAATTGTCCGAGCAGCGAGATGTTCTCACGGCGAACTGTCCGCGGCGAATTATCGGGCAGTGAAATATCCGGCGGCCAGCTGTCATATAAGTCAAATTCTAAAGAAGGAAATTTAATTAAGCCAGAGTCAAGTATTTTAGAATATACACTATAATACGACTTACCAAAGTATCTATTGGGTTGTTTTAAGTCCCAGTTAGTGAAGTTGAAAGGCTTCCCATCAGTCCAGCTAAAAACATCTAACCCTGTTCTACCTCCAATCCAAAAATATGTCCTATCAAACTCATTCACCTGAAACAATTTGAATATTTCTTAATTCATCCTTTGAAAATAAAGGAGAAACAAGAACGAATTTGTCCCTCATTATCAATATTATAGATGAAGAATTACTGAAAGAAGATATTGTATGTATGTTCTTCACCGCAAAGTACATACCAAGTAGAATACCGTACAAAAGTCGAAAAATAATAGAATTTTAAAGAAGAATTCTACATCATTGGTAGGAATTTCACTTCAAATATACGGAGTGTCGACACAGTAAACTCAGGACTCACATATTTCCTAATAAAGAGAGATTCATCAGAATTCTCTACAGATAACAAATCTCCTCCTTGTTCCACACAATACTTCCTAGCCTCATCCCATGACTTCTTTTCCACATCAGCTGCTCCGTTAGGCGAGAAGAAGTAACAGTAGTCGTTATTAACTACCCAATCAGCTCTGTCTGGACACCGGGGCCTCAGGGGATCACCAAGTCCAAGTCCCATGCAGGTGAAGAGAACAACTTTAATGGGATAGAAATAGTTATTAATTGAATATATTTATAAATAATTGACTATCCTTATTATCAATAGGGATAATAAATCTCAACAGTGACAGGAACGAAAAGACACTTAGGAACAAGAGGACACTTAGGAACAAGAGGAAACTTAGGAACAAGAGGACACTTAGGAACAAGAGGACACTTAGGAACAAGAGCAAACTTAGGAACAAGAGGACACTTAGGAACAAGAGGACACTTAGGAACAAGAGGACACTTAGGAACAAGAGGACACTTAGGAACAAGAGGACACTTAGGAACAAGAGGACACTTAGGAACAAGAGGACACTTATGTTGAAATTTTAGTTAAATGTATTACACACTCGTTATATGTTTAATATTAATTTCCTGTTAGACTAGCTCAGCTATATTAAATTACCTATTGTTTCAATAACCATGTATTACTTTTAATGAGAAACGGACGTAAGGTCTAAAGTCGATCACACTTCCGTCGAGGGGTAAATACCCCTGCTTGTAGTTTCTGAAGGCAGTCTGTCTTTAACATTACTCAGAGAGAGATATGATTCACTCATCTCTCTATATAGACTTCTAATTGTATAACATATTTACTCTTTAAATAAACTCTATGTCTTAACGTTGTTAACCCACTGTTATTTAACCTAATTCTAACAGGTTATGGGCCCAGTGAACGATAAGAGTTTATAAATCAAATTATGTTTAAACAAATTAGAAGTTTATAACAGTATTAAAAACGAAGTGCTGTGAAAAAGTGTTAACCTATATGAAACATATCAATCAAAACGCTTGCGTAAGCATATCGTGTTAACGCGCTAATGAGGTCAATTATAATGATTGCTCTAGCGAAAAATGCACTTGTGTTATAATATAATTATTTAGTATTTGTGCGGAAGAGGTGTCAAGAGAGGTCACAAATTACCTTTAAATCTGTGACCTTATCCTTTGGTAAACAGTCTTTCAACAAAAGGTTCTTGCGAACTAAGACTTGTGTTACTGTTCCAATTAAATATTAATAATTATATTCAGTGAAGTTATTCTTATGAATTAGAATAATTTTAAAACATCAAATTCAGTTGAACAGTAAATCAATTTAACTGCTGTGGGTGTTCATGTTTGTTAAAGTATTGAATGATAATAAATACTTTCAACAAAAGGTTCTTGCGAACTAAGACTTGGGTTGCTGTTCCAATTGAATATTAATAATTATATTCAGTTATTCTTATGAATTAGAATAATGTTAAAACATCAATTCAGTTAAACAGTAAATCAATTTAACTGCATTGGTTGTTTATGTTTGTTAAGTATTGAACAATACTTTGAGAACATGTCTTCAAATAAGTTACAGGGGATTGTTCCCCTAGACGGAAATAATTACCCTACATGGAGGATACAAATGAAGATGTATCTCTTACGAGAGAAACTGATGGATTTTGCGGATGGATCTAAAACAGTTCCAATTGATTCAGCTTCAACTGAGGCGAAGAATGCCTATGCTAATAATTATAATAAAGCTCCGGCAGATATAGTACTATCTATTTCACCGGATCAATTGTACTTAGTTGGACAACCGACGGATCCACACGCTGTCTGGACTACCTTTCAAGAAACGTTTCAGAAAAACACGTGGGCTAACAAATTTCGTCTGAAGAAAAAGCTCTACAATCTAAAATTGAAGTCTCCTGAACTACTCGACTTTCATTTGAAGGAACTAACTGAAGTTTTTCAAGAGCTTGCCTTGTTAAATCAAGTGATCAGTGAATAGGATAAAGTGATTTGTCTTCTGTCATCACTACCAGGGCCGTTTGAAGTGCTTTTCACTGCACTTGAAGCTCAGACAGACATCCCTAACTGGATTACCGTAGCTGACACACTCCGGAGAGAAGCTGAAAAGTTGAGTATTAAATCCAATAATGCATTAGCATTATCAAATACTCAGAATTATGCTGGAGTAAACAAACAGTCCATCATTTGCCATTTCTGCAATAAGATGGGACACCTGAAAAAAGACTGCTTTAAATTTAAAAGGTCTTCTCAAACTAACAGAACTCAAAACCAGCCAAATGTTGTAAATGTAAGTCATATAGAACTAAATCACACAATGTATGCTAATGATATCGCTCTTTGTAACAAATATGCCGACAGTAATATTTGGATAATAGATTCAGGCTCTTCATCACACATGAGTGGTGATAAAAATTTATGTAAAGATTTTGCAAATATTAGCAAACCTATCAATGTTAAAGTAGGAAATGGAGATGTCTTACAAGCTATTTCACTAGGAAATGTTTCTCTTATTGTGAATATACCAGGTGGTGGAAGTAGAACATGTAAAATAAATGATGTACTATATGTGCCAAATCTAGCTTTTAATCTACTATCAGTGTCTAAAATGACAAGTAATAATAAATCTATTATTTTTGAAGATGATAAATGTAAAATTTTGAACGAAAATAAAGAGTTAATGGCTGAGGCTAACCGTGTTGGTAAACTCTATTATCTTAATACTTTAGTTCATAAAGCTGCAGTAACTGTAGATCAAAATGAAGTAAACTTTCTATGGCACAGAAGGCTCGGTCATATAGGTAAAGATAACTTGACTAAAATGATCCGAACTAAATCAGTAAATGGTCTGGATAGTAAATTAAAAGCTATAGAAGGCGTGTGTGAACACTGCTGTAATGGGAAAATGCATAAAATACCTTTTTCTACAAGCATTAAGAAAAATTGTAAACCTCTTGATCTAATCCACACCGATGTCTGTGGGAAAATTACTCCCACTTCCAGGGGTAATAATTCATATTTTCTGACCTTTATTGATCATGCTACTCGATACTCCTGGATATATGTTATTGCACATAAGAGTGATGTGTTTCAGAAGTTTTTGGAATGGAAAGCTATGGTTGAAAATATTTATGAAAGGAAAATTAAAACCTTGCAGTCAGATAATGGAGGAGAATATACCTCAAATAAGTTTGAATCATATTTACGAAATGAAGGTATAATTCACCAGAAATCCATTCCTAAAACTCCTGAACAAAATGGGTTAGCTGAAAGATTTAATAGAACTATTATGGAAAAAGTTAGATGTATGTTATCTGATTCAGGAATTGATAAGGAATTCTGGGGTGAAGCACTATATACTGCAAATTATCTAAATAATAGATGCATTAATTCATTTTTAGTAAATAAAACTCCATATGAAGCTTTAAATCTTAGAAAACCCAACATCGGCCATATAAAAGTTTTTGGATGCACAGGGTACGCACATATTTCTCGAGAGGAAAGATCAAAGTTAGAAAATAAAGCTACCAAATGTCTGTTTATTGGCTATGGCACAGTTAGCTACTAAAGGGTATAAGATGTATGATGTTGAATCTAAAAGAATCTTCTTTTCCAGGAATGTAACCTTTGATGAATCAATTTCATCTAAGATTGAGAGCCCTCAACTGAGTGAGACTCCTACCTCTCCATAGGTGTTCCATTCAGAAGATTCAGAACCTGCTGGACCTGAGAATCAACCTCCTGACGATAACCCTCCCTGAGGCGCAACCTGTACCAGCTATCAGTCCTAATGAGGATCCTAGACGATCGTCTAGAATTCGTCGAGCTCCTATTAGATATGGTAGTTGGGAGTATGATCATGTTGAGGAGGAGGAGGAGGGTTTATTAGTCAATGGGAATATCAATATCGAACCTAGGTCGGTATCTGAGGCTCTTAATAGCGGTTCTGAATCCTCTAAATGGAAACATGCCATGGAGAGGGAATTAAATGCTTTTGAGAAACATAAAGTTTTTGAACTCGTAAAACCTACCTCAGATTTAAATATAATTAAATCTAAATGGGTGTTTAAAAGAAAAAAGGGATCTGATGGTAGAGTGGTTTCATATAAAGCTAGATTAGTCGCTCAGGGTTTTTTACAGAGACCTGGAATCGACTATGATGAAATTTTTGCTCCTGTAGTGAGATTTGAATCGGTGCGAACCATGTTATCTTTAGCAGCTAACCAAAAATTATTTGTACATCACTTGGATGTCAATTCTGCTTTTTTGAATGGGGATCTTAAAGAAAATGTTTATATTAGACAGCCTCCTGGCTATGCTATTCCAGGAAAAGAAGATTTAGTATGTAAACTTAATAAATCTATGTATGGATTAAAACAATCACCCAAATGTTGGAATGATGCGTTGGATGCATATCTTAAATCCTTAGGCTTTATTCAGTCCTCTTGTGACTCTTGTATATATGTTAAATTAATCAATAACTCTCCATGCTTCATTTCTGTGTATGTAGATGATATTATTGTAGCATGTAAGAACTATGATGATCTGACTAAAATCAAGATTGATTTAAGTGCTAAATTTGAGATGAAAGACTTAGGAAAATTATCCTATTTCTTAGGCATAAAAATCGTACAAGACGAAAATAAAATAGCCCTAAATCAATCTTCATTTGTCAACGAGTTATTAGATAGATTTGAATTCAATAATTGCAAACCTATTTCAACCCCTGCTGATGTTAATTCCCATTTGGAACCAACTACTGATGAGTGTAAACTAGTAGACAAAACTAAATATCAATCAGCTGTAGGTGCCTTACTGTATCTATCTACTAAAACTAGACCTGACATAACTTATGCAGTTGGAAATGTCTCTAAATTTTGTTCCAATCCAAACACTAAGCACTGGTCTGCAATTAAGAGAATATTTAGATACCTAAAAGGCACACCGGATCTTGGCATTACATATGGTAATGAAGATTCTGAGTTGATAGGTTATTCTGATGCCGACTGGGCAGGAAACAGAGTTGATAGGAAAAGTACTTCTGGCCAATGCTTTATGTTAAATAATTCCATTATTTCTTGGCGCTCTGTGAAACAGTCATGTGTTGCTTTATCAACAGCTGAAGCTGAATATGTTTCCCTCTCTGGAGCCTCCCAAGAAGCTGTATTTCTAAATAAATTACTATTAGATCTTAAAGTACCAAATAAGAATCCTATAGTTTTGTTTGAGGATAATCAGTCAGCTATTTGTATTGCTAAAAATGCAAAAAATCATCCTAGATCGAAACACATTTATATTAAATTTCATTACATTAGAGATCTTGTTGCTTCAAACACAATTAAACTTGTGTATTGCCCCAGCGAAACTATGCTCGCTGACATATTCACTAAACCGTTGCCTATTGATAGATTTACCAAATTAGTTGAATTAATAGGCATGAAAAATATATAATGTCGTGTGAGGAGGAGTGTTGAAATTTTAGTTAAATGTATTACACACTCGTTATATGTTTAATATTAATTTCCTGTTAGACTAGCTCAGCTATATTAAATTACCTATTGTTTCAATAACCATGTATTACTTTTAATGAGAAACGGACGTAAGGTCTAAAGTCGATCACACTTCCGTCGAGGGGTAAATACCCCTGCTTGTAGTTTCTGAAGGCAGTCTGTCTTTAACATTACTCAGAGAGAGATATGATTCACTCATCTCTCTATATAGACTTCTAATTGTATAACATATTTACTCTTTAAAGAAACTCTATGTCTTAACGTTGTTAACCCACTGTTATTTAACCTAATTCTAACAATTTAGGAACAAGAGGACACTTAGGAACAAGAGGACACTTAGGAAAAAGAGGACACTTAGGAACAAGAGGAAACAAAGGATCAAGAAGAAAATTAGGAACTAGAGGAAACCTAGGAAGAAGAAGACACATCACACTGGATTCGTTTGCTAACTCGATATTCATCACCCCGTGGTGTAACTTACCCGTTATCATCAGAGAAGCATCAGGTAGTTTCAGGAGAACTGTTCTGCACCGTTCAGACCCATTGGCTGGGACTGGGACATCAGGTGACATAATTAATTACTGCTACTAATTAGGATATTTTGCATCTGGAATATAAACAAATATGTTTCGAACAGTCATTCCAGACTGAAAGATGATGTGAATGAAAAAATCACCATAATTATAAGATCGAAACATAGATTTTCTAATGAAAATAAAGATGAAAATACCAATAGATTTATCTAACAAGACAAGGAAAGTATTTAAAGTTTGTACATATAGATTAATGGTTCTAGGTAAATTCCCCCTCGGAAAATTCCACCACGGAAAGTTCCACCGCTGGTAAGTTCCACCACGGAATATTCCACCGCCGGAAAATTCCACCGCATAATGCTAAATTTCATTTACAAAAGGTATAAAATTTAATAAAACTGATTCAAAGAAAAATGTGTTTTTACTGGAAACCGAACAACATTTCATTAGTTAAAAAGGGAAGAAATTATAAGAATATGTTATGTTAAGTGAAGGCCTAAAAGATAAGCTAAGGAAAACATACGAAATAATAGACAGATCAATCTATCTTTCAAATATGAATCAATTCAATTTATTAAAAATATTAATTGTGTAAATTCAACAATAAAGTTCCACTGCCCCAGTGACCAATAATTTAGAATCCGTTTGATTATCCTTTAAACATGTATATGTTGAAACTGAAATTAAGGATAATATTTTGTTTGTAACATGAATTTTATTTTCTATAGTATATTATCTATCACCCAAGTTTTTAAATGAACCAAAATATATTTCAATTTAAATCAGCTACGATAAAAGGTGGAATAAAAAAATCAATTTGTCACGTATCGAAATAAAATGAATAATTAGTATCGATATATTTTAATATAAAAAGAAAAACTACAAAGCTGAAACTTTCTGTAACTGTTTAATAATCTCTATTGAAACTATTACAAAATAAAGTTTAAATATAATGCATTTCAATTAAATTTTAAACATAGAGTTAGGCAGATAAATTGCAGTACATTAACTAGCTTCGATCTGAAACCACAGACATACGGATAAAAATCATAACTTCAAAACTCACACAGGATATATAAATCATAACACGTACAAAGTTCCTTTTGATATGCAACATCTTAATATGAATGGGGTTCAGCAAGTCTCTGATTTGAATTGACTCTAAAGAAATAGACACTAAAAACATGCTTGTCATATTGCTGCTTAATATTAACCTTTTCAATAATGAAACATAACAAAATTTATTTGTGTATCAAATATTAATATATGAATTTTAGTGTTTCTGTTGATAGATTCTAAAAGCTAAATTTATCAGTGTTGCCACAGGTTGGTGTTCCAATTCCAGCGTCATAGTCTGTCACTATTAACCATTTGAAGAAACACGAGTCCTACCTCTCACCTCACACATGGACATGATTGGCTCACATTTTTACACTTCTACACTTGACCCCTCACATCCCCTACACTACATGCAAACTGAGAGGAGGACACCACGCACACTACACATCACCCTCTCCACACACTACAGACACCTCTACACCACTCTCCCCCCCACACCCGACAACACTTCTCTTCACAAACACATACACACCACTTTCACACAAAGAGCTCTAGCTTCCTCACTTCCAAACAAACTCCTTGGGTCTAGGCCTCCAGCCATCGACCCTAGTGAGTCGGCCATGTCTCGTCGTGATAGGGTCACCCTATCACGTCTGAGATGTGGCCACCATCCTTCTCTTCCTTACTACATGCACAGGATTGGGAGGTCGGACTCTGATCGGTGCGACTTCTGCCAAGCCGACCAGGGCACGATCTCTCACATTCTCACACAATGTCCGTCACTACACCAACACAGGACTACACACAACATTCACTCACTGGAGCACCTTTGGACCCATCCTCAGGCAGTTATTAACTTCCTGAGTGATGCGGGTTTCCCTTAGGCCCACACACTCCCACACAGTGCCTCGGGTGGCTGAAACCCGGGGCGCCCCTGGCCGCCCCTCCGTCCCGGCGAGGATGTTGGGGAGGTCAAACAACAACAACAACAACAACAATTAACCAGTTGAATATTTAATGCCCATATGATGGATTATAAATTGTTTTAAATTTAAAAGGAAGATTTATTCATTTATAATTATCAATTACCTAGACTTAGAAATACATTTTAAAATAAACTGTTTAATTGTATATTTTTTTCAAATGGTGGAATCTTCTGCGGTGAAATTTTCCGCATCTTGCATTTAACGCCGGTGGAATCTTCCTGGTGGAACTTTCCGCGGTGGAATTTACCCGCCACGGATTTGATTTGCCTAACTGTTACACATTCTCAATTATGAAATAAAATAATTTAAAAATCATAATTTAGTTCATTATTTTAATTGGTATCCATGATACTTACAAATTACAAGAGGTATGCTTGATAATTTAATTCATTATTTTAATTGGTATCCATGATACTTACAAATTACAAGTGGTATCCTTGATAATTTAATTCATTATTTTAATTGGTATCCATGATACTTACAAATTACAAGAGGTATCCTTGATAATTTAATTCATTATTTAATTGGTATCCATGATACTTACAAATTACAAGAGGTATCCTTGATAATTTAATTCATTATTTAATTGGTATCCATGATACTTACAAATTACAAGAGGTATCCTTGATAATTTAATTCATTATTTAATTGGTATCCATGATACTTACAAATTACAAGAGGTATCCTTCATAATTCAATTCATTATTTTAATTGATGAATATCAATAAAAATTAAGTAGCTAGCTAATTGTTATTGTAGCTACCTGTACCTTTTCTTATAGCCATGACCTAAAATGTGGGACTGTTCGATAACACTGACCTTACCCTGGATAAATATCAGATAGGTTTAGCTATATAGAACCACTTTGTAGTTAGTTAGGAAAAAAGAATGGACCAAAACTTGAAAGATACATAATAAAATTAAAAAACATACCTACCTAAAGCATGAGCTACAGTATATATTGATGAAGTCAATTTACTATGTTTTTAACTTTACCTGGGTGGCTTTAACGATGTCAAACGATTGGCACTCAACAGCATCGTGAGTTGTTTCATCCTCTCCCCCATCACTCGTTTGATGCAGTCTCACTCTCTATTCCGTATAACGAACCAGGATTGCAAGCCTCCTGAAATGTTGCATTGGTTAGTTGTGAAGAGGAGAATAGTACATGAGATAAAGAATGGGAAGAGGTTTCTATTATGTAGCTAGCTACTTCTTCAACTGAATATATCTATCATCAAACATATTTCTAAGCCTGACAGGAAAGTCTCCAGCCAGATTCAATCAACAATTCGGTGAACCAAGTAAAATAGTATGGCTCACAAACTCTCCATTTGTCTCTCCAGCTCTCTCCAAAAATCACCAAATTTCCCTCTAAAATGATCAAATTATCATAAATAAAGTCCGTGAGTGTTAGTGCATCAAATACTGAAATAGTACAGACTGAGCTGCAACCACATTGAAACATTCTAGAGGCGTTGTTAAATTATTACTGCCAGTCTGCAGAACATGGGACATTTTTAACATTTTCTGTGCAAACAATACTTAATTTGTAATTTCCTTCTATATTTACATGTATTTAACTGAAAACAGAAACTAATGGCCATGTTTCAAAGTGTGGCAGGAAAGTCGTCAGTTTAGTGAGAAAATGGATCCAGGTCACCATATTTAAGATATTTTAAAGGAGATATTTGGCTTCCTACTGAAACTTTTAGTCTTTAAAACTTGGAAACATCCTTACGAAGTTACGCTTCATGTCTGATGCATGTGTATCTCTTGAAACTATTTTACTAATAATTTTAGGAGTGATTTAATTCTCATTTACAGGTTTTCAAACTTATTTAACTCCTCAAATATTGCTAATATACTGACGACTTTGTCCATACTTTAAAACATGGAGTCTGGCCAAAATAGAGGATTTCTTTGAGAAAATTTTACCATTTATTGCAGTCTGGAACTCTGAATTAGTACTAAAATGGGAATTCATTCATTACCGCTCTGCATAATGCGTCTCTCTCTTCACCCGCAGATATTTTAATTTAAGAGAGAGTTACTCTCCGATTCTCAGAAGCAGATTCTGAGATTCAGAATCTCCCTCAGTTAAACTATTAAAATTAATGGTAACATAGAAATTAATTCTGATCTCCCTCAGCTAAATTAATGGTAACATAGGAATTAATTCAAAATCCCTCTCAACTAAAATTCCAGTCTGCAGAATATGGGACATTTTTAACATTTTCATTTTCTGTGCAAACACGGCACAATCCTTAATTTTCTTCTAAATTTTTAAATATATAATATTTAGTAATTTACATGTATTTTACTGAGAACAGAAGCCGAAACACCAGTCTGCAGAATATGGGATTTTTTTTTACATTTTATGTGTGAACAATCACAATCTTCAATTTCCTCCATGTTTCAAAGTATGGACAAAGTCGGCAGTATATTGGCAACTTTTGAGGTGTGACATAAGCTGAAAAACATGTAAAGAACAAGTAAATCACTCATAAAATAGTCTCAAGATATCCACCGACCACATGCACTAGGCATCCTAAGTCATGAAGCATGAGAATATTTTCAAGTGTGAAATCTTCACTAGGAAGTCAAATTTCTTGTTTAAAGTATCTTAAATGTGACGACCTGCCAGTCTATATTTCATGGTAAATTCTACCAACTTGTCGGTGGAATTTTTCTCCATTGAAAATAATATCCTGGCAAAGTTGGTGGATTTTTAGCTATTTATTCCTACGTTACCATTAATTTTCCAGTCTGCAAAATATGGTCCATGGAACATTTTTCCAAGACTCTCTGCAGGAGTTTTTTATTGAATTTTAAGAAATTGGTGATCTCTGCAGGAGATTTTGAATTAATTCCTATGTTACCATTGATTTAGCTGCGGGAGATTCTGAATCTGCTGCTGAGAGTCAGAGAGTAACTGTCTCTCAAATTAAAAGTCTTTGCAGGAGAAGAGACGCATCCTGCAGACTGGTGAATCTGCAGTATGTGCTATTGAGAGTCAGAGAGAAACTGTCTCTCAAATTAAAATTTCTGCAAGCGCCGGGAGAAGAGACAGATTCTACAGACTGGTTAATTTTTGGTGGAAAAATGGGTAAAATGATGGTGGATCAGCCAAATTAGTGGAAATTTATGGTGGATTTTTCGGATTATTCAAAAATTTTGTGGAATTTTGTGCACCAAAAACATATAGACTGGGTGACCTGTATCCATTTACTCACCAAACTGGCAACTTTCCTGCCACACTTTGAAACATGGAATTTCCTCCTATATTTACATGTATTCTATTGAGAACAGAAGCCAAAATACCAGTCTGCAGAGTAGTATGGGACATTATCAACATTTTCTGTGCGAACAATCTTGAATTTCCTCCTATGTTTACATGTATTTTTACTAAGAACAGAAGCCAAAATAGAGGATTTCTTGGAGAACACTTTACCAGTTCCTGCAGTCTGGAGCTAAATTAATGGTAACATAGGAATTAATTCAAAATCTCCCCAAGTACCTACCATGTTCAGAGGCTGGAAATTTGTAAGCCAATTTTAAATTTTTGAGCCTAAATTTCACAAAATTTGAGCCTACTTGCCAAGCCAATTTGGCTCATTTTTTGAAGATTTCAAGCCAAAATTACCTAACATGGGAACATAGGAATTGATTCAAAATTTTAAGCCAATTAGACATAGGTATCCGGTAGGACTATTTACCGAATGGAAACTAATGGAACCAAATGGAATACTTTTACCTAAACTTTATATAGGGTAAGTATTGTTTCACCGTACGAATCGATATTTCGGACAGTTATAAGAAAAACCTATATATTACGTCAGCGTATGTCAAGATCGGTGAAAAAGCGTGTGTTCCATACCCTAACATTGTTTTCTTACTCAGTCAAGTGTGGTTTCAATGAAAACAGCTGTAATAATAGAAATAATACAATATTTAGGACAACAGTAGCACAGTGCATAAAAATGAACGCCCTAGGCGTAAAAATCGATGCATAACTACTTTTATATTTATGATTCCTCATCGCCCAATTCAAAAACGGCAACTTAGTTTACATTCTGTAGGAGTGTTACCAACCTCCAGAGGTGATGTCATGTTGTGTAGCAAGTACTTTTCGTAAAATTGAAGTGTACAGTTTTTCGATTCAAAAACAGTAGCAATCGAAATGTCCGAAATTTGTACAATATATTACGATTCATATACTAAAATGAATTGAAAACATCGGACACTAAATTAATCATGTTAATTTTCATTAAAAACGAAATACCTATGAAATAAATGTGAGCGTAAGGTACTGCGCTATTCGTGTTTAACTGTTGTTATTAAATCATACATTTGAATGACATTCCACAGCTCTTAATATTAGTAGTATTTAGCCTTACAAATAAGAAGAATCTACAAAAATTTTTAGGTCTTATATATATTGTTATAAATTTCTTGTAGACTTATTCTATGTTATAATATCTATAAAACATAGATAAATATATTTTATATCAATGTTGAAACTAATCTGATTCACTTATTATTAAAACAATATGAAAAAGTAAACTGTCCGAATATTTCGATCCATAATTGATATTGTTGGAGTTAACCAAAAATAAAAATGATAACCAGTGAGTTAGTTAGATGGCTGAGGCTCGTATCGAAAGGTTAAAAATAAACGCTCGTCCTCCTGATACAAGATAGTTTCTTTTCTTAGTGTTGTAACTTGTGATAAATATAATGTCATCCAACAGTAATAATGATAACCCAATATGTATATTTGATATTTATTGAATAATTTTAGATTAACCCTAGTAACCTAGGGACTGGTCCAGGCGCACCAGTCCTTATAAAAAAATATCAATAATTTTATTTTTAAACCGATTTGGAAACTGTCTTTCCATGACTTTTACTTTTCAACATAATAACATACGATTCAACCAAAAAAAAGGTGATAAATATCAAGATAGTCATATTATGAGCCCTATTCGAATATTTAGGGTGCCTCAAAAATAAAAATAAAACAAGTTTAAGTTACGTAGTCTATTTCAAAAACCATTAAAGATACATGCATCTTTTCGATATCCTTGTCATTGTTGAACGCCTTTCCATACACAGTTGAGTTTTCATTGAGTGTTATTCATTTTTGTGAATGTTATAACGATTTTATTGATGGGTGGTGAGAATGGCTTTTGCGAAAATAGTTAAAAAACTTAAGAAATATTTTTCTTATCTTTGCTTGTTAATTTTATTTAAAATTTTAATGGATGTGTAAATATCAAATGAAGATTTTCATGAAGAAAAATGATCGAAAAGTCAATTTGTTAAGATTTTATAACAGTTTTAGTGAGGACTGGCGCGCACGGACAAGTCCCTAGGTTACTGAGCAATTTTTTAAAGGCTAGGTTACTAGGGTTAAACATTTAAGTTGTTGCAAACGTTTTGATAGAGTTATTTCAATTGATTAAATTGCATAATGCCTCGAAAAAAACAAAATATCATAACTATGATGAAGAGGCGTTACTTCAAGCTGTTGCGGCTGTGAAAACTTCGAAGTTGTCTCTCAGAAAAGCATCAGAAAGGTTTGGAGTGCCCCATTCAACCTTGGCTGGTAAAATCAATCATGGATTTCAGTCGGGAAAAGCAGGTATGTAAATTGCTGTTTATAGTTCAGTTTTCAGTATACTTTTAAATGCAAATAATTAACCTTAATTATAGGAAGACGGTGTAAGTTGAGTGACCAACAAGAACAACAGCTCGTCTCTTATTTGTTGAAGCGAGCTATTATTGGCAATGGAGCGTCAAGAAATGATATAAGATTTATCATAAACGAAATATTAGACAAGGCTGAAGAAGATCGAGGAGGTATGCTATATGTGAGACGTTGGCAATATGATCTTAAAATAAGCATTTAACCCGAAAGTAATATATAGTAAACAAATTAGGAAGCGCAGTGTACTAACATTAGTGTAAGAAGTTTTTAATACCATTTATCTAACTTTGAGTGGGCTATTTTTAGGATTTATAGTCTATAGAGCGTATTGTCACAGGAATAGAAAATATTGTTTTTAATGGAATAGTTTAATCATGACTGACTGTTCTCTACAGAATTTTCTGCTGAACGAATGTGTCTTGACAATCTGCCCCCCAAGCCATAGATCCAGAGGTTTATGAATCGACATAGAAATTTGGCTGCCAGGACGTCTGGGGCAATTGAGGAAGAATATAACAGAGGAACGCATTAGGAGTTTCTTCTCAAGCTTGGAAGAGTTTCTTATTAAAGAACATGATATTGTAGCCAGTGAGTTCTTCACAGAAGAAAATAGATCGCGTGTCTTCAATCTAGACGAGTCGGGGTTTCCACTTGGGGGTTCAAACAAATTAAAAATTGTCACTCAACGAGGTTCAAAAGCAGTTTACAATGTGAGCACTGAGAATCGGGAACAAATCACTGTTTTATTTTGTGCAGCAGCTGATGGAACCTTTGAAAAACCCCTGGTGATTTTTCCTGGAGTTCGTCCAACAGAGAAGAAGTTCGACAAGGAGAAATATAGTATTGCATACACTAAGAGTGGGTGGATTACTGCAGAATCCTTTTTTGGATGGTTCTGTAATTTGTTCATCAAAAATGTGAAGGACCGAGGAGTTACTTTTCCTATTGTTGTTTTCATGGATGGTCATACGACCCACATAAATATGGCCATTATTGAATTTTGAAGGGATAACCAGATAATTCTTTTCTGTCTTCCTGCTCATGCTTCACACATACTGCAGCCATTGGATGTCAGCGTCTTTGGTCCCATGAAACAATTCTGGAACAAATCTATAGAAAATTTCAAAAGTAAATATCATTTGTCCATGACAAAGGCAAATTTCTTTCCGGTCTTCGATGAAGCTTTCCAAAAAGCTAAAAACAGGCCTGAAAATGTTATATCAGGATTTAGAAAGTGTGGGCTTGTGCCATTCAACGTAGAATCTGTGGACTATTCTAAGCTCATCGATCATGAGAAAATTGAGCAACGTTTCTCAAGAAGAGAGTCCCTTTCTTCGGAACAAAGATTGGGATCTATCATTGCTTACCGTAAGGCGGTAAACTGCATGAGTGAAGGACACCTCAAAACGTTTGAAGAGCGATATGAGGAGGGATACAACGTGATGGAGAATACTGCATTAAATGAATTATGGAATGTGTCCAAATGTTTGAGAGAACTATCTGAGCAAAAAAACAAAAACATGGCTGTAACTATCAATGACATTAACTCTTCAGTAACAGACTTGCAGACTCGGAGCTTGGATTCACCACCTGTATCAGAAGAAGGCTTGGAAAATTCAAGCCACATCTCTTCAACTCCAAAAGCATTAATGTTGGGTTCTTCAAATACTCAAATTGAAACCATCAGCATCGAAAGATCTCCAACTAGAGTTAACTCCGTACCTCCTGGAATATCTAGAGAGTCATCAATTACCAGACCTCTAGATATTCTAAATTCTCCAACACCAGGGACTTCTAGGCAATCACCAGTTGCTGCTAATGATGAGGTGTCCATATCAAACGTATCTGTGGAACACGATACAAGCACTCCGAAATATTATGACAAACACGTGGATTCGCCATTCAAGTCGTACTTTAAAATGAAATCTGATTTCAGCATTCAGACAAAAGTAGTAAAAGTCAAATCAAAAACTGCTTTGCCTTCTGCCGTTAGTGGAGTAGAATATATGACGTTCATGGAGAGAAAATTTGAGAAAAAAAGGAAGAGCAGGAAATGAAAATAAAACGTAAAGAAGAAAGAGAAAAGAAAAAGTAAGAAAAGGATAAAAAGGGAAAATGTGTTGCAAGAAATCTTTTTGACACTAATAATAATTCTACGGATGACTCTTCTGATTGTCAGGTTGAATTAGACGACAGTGATGAAATGATTGACTTGTGCAATACTGAAGAATGCGCTGCATGTGATTCCGATCAGAACGAGGAAAATCCTGAAGAATGGATGGGCTGTAATTATTGCAGTCGATGGTACCACAAAAGCTGCTTCAGTGATTACGAGCAAATGACAATTGAAGAAATTGCAGAACTTGATTTCAAATGCGACATTTGTTGTAGAATTGAAAATGCTAAAAAGAAGAAAAACAAATAAAAAAACCTATTCTAATGGTACGGAACATATGATATCGTTATAGTTTTAAAATGGAGTTATTTTGTTGTTATTTTATTTTGAAAAGATTGACTGCATTTAGGATAATTCTATTTAGTCATATCATTTTTATTGGTTTTGATTTATTTATTTTATTTCGCAAAGAGACAGTATATTTAGAATATATTATTTAGTTATACCTATGCATTTCAATCTGGTTTTCCATCAGATTGGATTTTGATTATGTTCGTTTCATATGGAAAATATATTTGAATAAACAAATGATAATTCAATTCTTATATTATTGCATATCCCAATGAAATTTCAAGTCATAATTACAGAGAAAATGGTCAATCACTATCGATCCTAATGTTTTATGGAACATTGTTAAGTTTCATTTGGAAGTAAACTATGTTTTAAAATATTGTACGAAAATTCGATTCTCGAATCGATTCATGTCTGAAATAATAACTTTTATTTCGATTCTTGTCCGAAATATCGATTTTTTGGGGGAAATACCTTGTTGTATAAAATCGAATATAATTAAAAATAATTACATCATCTTGATAAAATTCTTATATACACTTACGAAACAAATTCCAATGCATCATTTTCTATCAACAAAACAATTATTCGAGTTAGCGTTACGGTGTGGTGAGTGTGGGAATCAGGTCAGCCAAAATTGTACGAATTACCGATACTTACCCTAATAGCTAAATTACATTTGTTGAGTGGATAGATTAAACATTAAATCAAATGAAGCGAAAATAATCTCGGTTAGTTTACTACTAAATATTGTACTACCTAATAAACTTCATAATAATTATCAAACTAAGTTAATTTGTAACTAAATAATCTTAGTAATCTAGGTAGGTAGTTCTCTAGTAATTAATTAATCTAGGTAATAGTAACTAACCTATATATGTAATTAGTAAACAACTAACCCAGATAATTAGTAATTTTAACTATCCTAGGTAATTAACAGTCTAACTACCTAGGTTAGTTACCTAGTTTAAAAAAAATAGAGGAGGGCTTATGTCGCCGATATTCATGAGTAGTTAATTGGACGACATATTAATCCACGAGATTAAAAAGTCAATCCACGTGTGGACGCTATTGACTTTTGAATCAAAAGTCTGGTGGAAAAGCGGAGAAAAAAGTCTGGTGGAAAGACTTAAAAAACCCTACGTGTGTACGGCCCTGAAGATATACAAAATTGCACCTCTTGATTGGGGGAAAATAATAGAACATGTAGGTTGTTGAAAAGTCTTGGACTTTTGGTGCAAAATTTAAGTCTCGTGGAAAAAGTGGGAGGAGCTTAGCAAAAAGTCCGGTGGAAAGACTGAAAAAACCCTGCGTGTGTACGGCCCTTCAGTGGCACTAGGACTTTTCTCCGCCAGGACTTTTCCCCGCCAGGACTTTTCCCCGCCTGGACTATTCCCCGCCTGGACTATTCCCCGCCGAATATACCTAATAATAGTATTTTGTGCTATTAAATAATAATTTCGATAAAACAAATCATTTATCAATAGAAGACACATTTTATTAACAGACTTACACAATAAAACAGTCTTAGTTTTAGCTTTGATCTCCGTATGTGTCGACATTGGTCGTCTATATTTTAAGACTGTACCTTCGTAAATTTGCATAGAATTAAGATATGATACAAAGTTCAAACATTAGGCAATTCTAATGGATTGCAAAATGTAGCAATTCAGTCTAAGAAGCTACGATTAATTCAGTTTATTTCAGCTCTAAAGTTATACATATCGCTAATTTATTATTTTCTTTGGCAGTTATTATTAAAAATGTACATCTATTTACTTCTAGTACAAATATATACTTTTCCAGAAGTATATATTTAATTGTAGTTTATTAATGTAATAGATTACTGCAGTGGTTCCCTAACTCTCATTTCTCACGAACCTAAACTGAAAATAATTACTAAATAACCACGGACCACTTTTCTTATGTATAACATAGCTAGAGTGTCTTTACTTCAGGAAATGAATATAAATTGATAAATATAAGGTGTAGTGCATTATTATGCAATTATGGAAAGTACCTACATCAAAAGCTGTAACAATTCAAACTATTTATATATTTCAATATTGTGCAATAGTGGGTAGAAAATTCACAACAAATTATAAATAATTTGAATCCTTTTCGTAACTAGTTAGTAGTTACACTATTTATTACACATAGTAATGACAAAAACATTATGTTTTATTATATAAAAATAGTTATTCATTGAATTGAAGATCAAATATGTAATAAATTTATATTATGGTTTAATATAATAATTAAGTCTATCATTGAAACTCAAAAAAAGGCAATGCGTCACTGTCCAATAACTCGTAACTTACCCTATATACTTTGTCTCATATGATCGGCAATCTGTCACTGTCCAATAACTCGTAACTTACCCTATATACTTAATAACT
>CANNZV010001686.1:38701-135923 GCA_947561585.1 Caprella mutica
TAATAATAAATGCGTATCACTTCCTTTCTTGTTTTTGAAGCAGCCAGAAAAAGCAGATTCCCTTTAAATAGTTAAAAAAAACAATTATCTTTATTCAGACAATGAACACTAAAAAAGATATGCTTCTCTGCTCTCCGACCATGGCTCCGTCCATCGCCAATGGTAGTGGCCTCCAACCGACTGTGAGGTGCCTATAGCAGGTCACAGGGCAACACCCAAACTGCGGTCATCATACTTCTCCTTGACTGACGTCATGATACTGAAAGCATTGCCCCTCTGAACTGCCAAAGCAACTCTCTGCTCTAACCAAAAGGTCTCTCTCACATCATCAGTGATGTCGGTAATTCAGCTTTAAAATAATTGGTGTTTAAAAGTTTAAAAGAGTTTATGAGGTGTATATTGTAATATTTATCAATAAAAACGTATTACCAACGTTTATTATGACATGAGAGACGTCAACAAGCACGAAATTTTTTTTTAATGTTACTATTTTCAGATTTATCGAACCTACCTCCGCCAGCACACCTCAATCTTCAGGTGATGTGTAATCAAATGCAAATGAGCCTTTTAATGTTTAAAACTTATTAAATAGTGTTATATAATCACCATGAATCAATATAATTACAAGGGGAACATTGAAAACCACCTATTTATTTATTTATCTTGCATAAATCGCATCTCCCTTGAAGAGTTAGGAAACTCTGCAGTCTACGAATTACAGTGCTGATACTTGCAGTCTTTATTTCTTATATCTTTTGCTTCTGTTGATGATGTGCAGATAAAATATTGATAGTTTGGATGGAAAAATAGAAATATTGGATCTTCACAAACCTGCCGGTATTTGGCAGATAAAGCTAATCTCTTTATCGCATTTTCTGTCGTTCCACATGTAGGTTTTTCTTGGGATGAGCTCCACACAAGATTGAGAGCCCTGAACTTTGAATAAAAACAGTATAGCATCAAATGTAGGAGTTCTAGGTATATTCAACCCTGGTATATTCTACCCTGGTATATTCCACCCTGGTATATTCCACCCTGGTATATTCCACCCTGGTATATTCCACCCTGGTATATTCCACCCTGGTATATTCCACCCTGGTATATTCTACCCTGGTATATTCCACCCTGGAATATTCCACCCTGGAATATTCCACCCTGGTATATTCCACCCTAGTATATTCCACCCTGGTATATTCCACCCTGGTATATTCCACCCTGGTATATTCCACCCTGGTATATTCCACCCTGGTATATTCTACCCTGGTATATTCTACCCTGGTATATTCTACCCTGGTATATTCCACCCTGGTATATTCCACCCTGGTATATTCCACCCTGGTATATTCCACCCTGGTATATTCTACCCTGGTATATTCTACCCTGGTATATTCTACCCTGGTATATTCCACCCTGGTATATTCCACCCCGATAAACAATTAATTCACTTCAGTATAGGGGTTAAACATCTGTACTTCAGAACCAAAGGCCATATTACAGCCTTAAGAAAGAACTTCAAGAAGAAGCAGTTAGAAAGGATATGTGCTCCATGATCAAAATCACCTACCATCTGTAGTTGACAAAGCTCATGTATGCAGAATAGCTACTTTGTGAATGCAGTCACTTACCACCTATCAGTGATAAATGAAGCCTACGAGTCTACCTAACACAAAATCTAAGACAACATAGTTGAAGAGCATAAACCTAACACTATACTCTAAAACTGCAATTAGCTGTTAAAAAAAAAATAAACATGGAAAGAGAAAATACATAATCCTAATTACGACAGTATGGAGCACAGGGGATGCCAACCCCCTTCTTTTCCATTTACCACAGGATATATTTAACTGATAAAGTGCTTTCACACGATCTTTCTTTCTGCTGTTCTATCACATGTGTAGAGAATAATAAACAGCTTGAGATTGACCAACTTAAAGCGGGACATTCACGGTCAGTCTGGCCTTACGGAATTCCTTCAGGCGCTGAGAGATGACGTCCACTAACGATCAGTCTTCCCATCAGTGCATGCAGGTCACTGCAGGATAGATTACCGTGGTGTTCAAGATGGACTAAGGACATAAGCCCCCCGACACGAACCCATCTTTTTTAATATTTTTATAATATGAATAAATTAAGATGGCTTCGAATCTCTCAGAATAAATGGAACTGCAAACTTCATGATTATTTAACGAACAGGAAGAGGGGGTTCATGTCCAACACCCGTTCAGGCCATAGAAATTGCACCCTCCTTTTGTGATAATTAATTAGGGTTAATAGGATTAGGGCATGTTATGGCGCATTCTATTGTAAAGAAACTCAGAATGACTAAATCAAAGCCTTTGAATGCTAATACAGTGTCAGCAAGCGGCTAAAACTGACCAATGACCTGATCACTCACCATTCACGGTCAGTTTTATCTTCAGATTACTTAAGCCCCGCCTCAAAAATCAAGCATCACATGATCTCCTCCGGCCAACTGACAGTCGGACTGACAGGCTTCAAATACCTTCAATCACGATCAGTTTTACCAAAACTCAAGGATTTCCTTGAGGTGAAACTGATCGTGAATGGCCCGCTTAAGGTTAGATTTGATATAAAGAAAATGCGAGTTACTTAGTATTGTACAAAAAACTAATAAATGATTAATATTAATGACTAGCCAAACCTAACCCGTAAATTGGGGTGGAATATAACTAGGGTAGAATTTAGCGGGGTGGAATTTAACAGTCACCAATGTATGTCACCTGGTGATTAATACCAGGAGTTAGACAGATTAAGCATTTATAAATTAAATAAAAATGTAAAATGTAATTTTATTTTCCAAACAAATAATCAATCGCAGGTTTTAGTTCTACATTGAAATATAATCAGTTCCATTACAAAAGTTTAGTTAGGTTTGATAATAATTGTTTATTTATAACTGACTTTTTTGCTCGGTTCTCCCATTACCCAATTGGTGTACTGAAGAGGGCTCTGATCCATCCAAACGAAGTCAAAGTAGAGATGCATCATCCCAATCCAAACACTGCTCATCTTAGTAGGCACATCCAAAAACAAAGAAACTATCACATCTGAAAATTGGAAAGAACTCGTTATTCATTATTTTTAAATTGTAGAACAGTATCCTTATTTTAATGGATATACAGGTAAAGCTCTTACAACGGACAGTACATGTAACGTAAAAAGTGATCGCTATACTGACAATCTCAGATTATTATTAAAATTTATTTTTATAAAAATCTTACAATATTTATATAATTCATTCATATAAATTACGTACAAAATATTAAGTTAAGTAAAATAAAATAAAGATATTAGCAACCAAATAGATATAAGAATTACGTAAAAATATAGGTTGGTTACACCTCTTTTACAGGTTTTCTAATTAAAGAAAATGTACAGGAAAAGGGTATCAAAATCAAAATACTGAGAATCTGAAAAGCAATAAAATTAAGTGGTGACTGTAATTTGTAATACCTATGAACATAATCAATGTTTGACTAGGTAGTTGTTAAACCATATAATTTAAAGAGGTCGTTGTAGTGATTTTTTGAAGGTAATACTTTTAATTTCAAGCTATTCATAGCTCATTTGACGAATTAAGTTATTGGCTATAAAGTCTAAGACAGCTATTTTAAAAATAGCTGTTATATTGCAAGCACTCAATAATTCATTCAGTACAACTTTCAGTAATGTTCCCTTGCAGCTAAATTGCTACGGCCTACGATGGAAAATTTGATATAATTTAAATTGTTATATTAAATTCTTATATTATACTTTCCCAAGAATTTTTTTTAGTTAATATTCAACCAAATGATCTTCACGATATTTTATTGATAAATTATTTTCCACAGAGATGCACAACTTGCTTTTGTATTTAAAATAAAATATACTAATTTATATTGATGAAAAATAATCTCAACTAAGTGTAAGAGTAACATAGATGCAAGTTGTTTTGTAAATAAAAAAAACAAACCAATATATTTTGATAAAAAATAATCTCAACTAAGTGTAAGAGTAACCTAGTTACCAGTTTCCTGAACTGATGCAGTGCTGTCAATGAGACGTCACTGGTTAGTCAGCCAAAACTTAACAAATGTGTAGCAGCGAGTCCCCAGAACTCTTATTATGCGTCTCTAACCTGCCTCTACTGTCGCACCAACGCCTTGTGAGTCAACAACCGTGAAAATGACAATCGGTAAGACTTACATGAGAGATTTTTTAGGAAGCAAAATCACAATACACAAGCCGCAACTTACTTAATATAAACAAAAAAAGAAAAACTACGTAGTTTACTTTCAAGAAAAGTAACGCTAGTACAAAACAGGTACTTTCACTGTCTTCTTTTAGGCATGTAACGAAACTTTACTTTTCGTTACAGACACGTTCTAGACACGTAAAGAAAAGGACTTATTCTCCCAATACGATTCCTCCAGTCTGACTCAGTCTCAAAATGAGCCGTGTGGCACTCTTACCGACCAGTGTTGCCAACCATGTGAGATGATAGAAACCTCTTCTCAAATACAACTACACTAAGATATTAAATATGAATAATATAATTATATCTAAATTATCAATAATCGTTTATTAGATTTACCCACCTTGTTCAAACTGGCTGTTGATGCTAGCTAAATCACCACCAGTGAATTTCTTGCAGTATTCCCTTGCATCTTTATGTGCCTTGGATTGCGTGATCAAAGAATAACATTTGCCTCCTAGGTAGAAAAGATGTTACTGTTAAGCATTTGGGAGAAATCTGTGAAAATAGGTATCTTTATTTAATATATATATAGGAGTATTACATTTGTATATATTTAATTTGTATAGGAGTCTTTATTTTGTCACCCTAAGACTATGCCCTTACAGTCTAAGTAAATGCCCTGACAACCTAGTATTATGCCCTGACAACCTAGTATTATGCCCTGACAACCTAGTATTATGCCCTGACAACCTAGTATTATGCCCTTACAGTCTAAGTAAATACCCTGACAAACCTAGTATTATGCCCTGACAACCTAGTATTATGCCCTGACAACCTAGTATTATGCCCTGAAATCTAGTATTATGCCCTGACAATCTAGTATTATGCCCTGACAATCTTGTATTATGCCCTGACAATCTAGTATTATGCCCTGACAATCTAGTATTATGCCCTAACAACCTAGTATTATGCCCTAACAACCTAGTATTATGCCCTGACAATCTAGTATTATGCCCTGACAACCTAGTATTATGCCCTGCCAATCTAGTATTATGCCCTGACAATCTAGTATTATGCCCTGACAATCTAGTATTATGCCCTGACAATCTAGTATTATGCCCTGACAACCTAGTATTATGCCCTGACAACCTAGTATTATACCCTGACAACCTAGAATCGTGCCATAAAAGCTACAGATTATGAACTGATCTTATGCACCCTTCTTGGGATTAAAAGCAGATAACCAAACGTTCAATTTTATAAGATAGAGCAAGATTGATCTTTTCTTAACGTGCAGTTTATTTTTTAGATTCAATGAGATGTTCCTTCATTTAATTCCCTCGGTAACTGATTTAAATATTGCTTATACAGTTATTATTTATTGGCAAATATAGATTCATACAGTTCAGCATATAATGGCTTTTATGACAATAATGAGAAAAGCAAATAGAAGGCGTTGTTACTTCTTTGAAGGTAAATCCGCTTCTATGGAGAGACAAAAGTTCTAAAACAAGACAATCACGTTAAATAGCTCAGTCAATAAACATTATACATAAGTATGAACAGTAATTTGACCCCTGGTAAATAGACTCCCATATGTTTTAATTACCGGTGGTCAAATTATATACTTAGCGTATAACATTCATAGGTTAGGGTCATGCCAAGACATCTTCGAGTCATGTCTTGACAGTATAGAATCGTATAAATGACGTCATCTTCATCACACCAGGACAACTTTTTAAATTTCATAAATAATTAATAATTCTATTATGAACTATATAGATAACGAGTCTGTGTAGCTTTAAGCACATCAATTAGTCAAATTAAGATTCTAAATCTTTATAGTAATAAGTAAATAATGGCATAAAAAGGACACTCATCTTACTACTACTCTGCCTCTACAGATATTAACAATGGAAAGATTGTTAATACGCTGAACTTGTATCTTTACTTAATCTTTCAATTTCTATAATTTGATAATCATTTAATCAGACATAATCTTTTTAATCTTGTACACTGTTCATTAGAAGGAAATGCTATTTAAATTTATGGTCATGTTATTCTCGCTAAGAGCTCGAATATAATTATAAACGAATAGCTTTGATGTAAGCCGCTAATATAACTTGTAACTTCAGAACATAACTTTATAACTTGTAACCCAGAGCTATAACTTGTAACTCAGAATATAACTTTATAATTTGTACTAAGTTATATAACTTCATGAACTTTGTAAATCAGTTATACAACTTAGAATATTGAGTTCTTTTTCTATAGATAGAGTTGAAATTAATACTTAATTAATTTAAAAGGAATTAAGTAAGTATTTCAATTATTCTAATTGAAATACTTAACTAATAGTTAGGAACTTGTAACATTTCTGATCATGTATAGGTTAAACAGGACTCTGAAATAGTATGCTTAAATTTGGATGTTTATTAGCAAATCAGGTTTCACTAAAATGAACTATTAGTAAATCTGATCGATCTATATGTTAATCGTATAGAAAGCCATTACCACTAGCGTGTTAAATTTGAATAATGCATTGTGTGTTATTTCTATCTGCAGTGAGTAGAAAAACATCTTTGAAAAGTACTATCAGTACCTTAACAGAAGTTTATTCACTCACTGGAAGGTTGGACTCTCCAGTTCACTCTTTAAATACCATTGGCACCTAGCTAAAGTGTTCATAGTTCGCGATGGTCTCTTGAAGACTGGTTGGTCGGACCAAGTCTGGTCGGACTTGTCCATCCACGGGTTTCGTGAGTTGGCTACTCAGACCCTTGTTTATTTTAAAACCCTTAAGTTTACTCAACCGCTAGTTTATTTAAAACTTGTGTTGTGTTATTTGAAGACTTGTGCGTAAGTCTTAGAACTCTGTACTATTCGAACCTTAATATAAGTACACCCATTTAAAACTTCCTTGTGTTTAATTTACTTCCTAAAAACTTTTACCGTTTAGTCATTTGTCAGTTTAATAGAATTCAATCAATTACCTCCAAGTCTCTTCAAGTTAAGAAATACAAATAATTGTTAAAGAACCCGGAGACTTATTTTGCCCTATGGGATAAGTTTATTAACAAGCCTCATCTACTTAGAAAATAGGTGATAATTTACTATCAATCCCATAGGAAAAGGGCAATTTAATATTGGCATCTTCAAACGGTCTTGAAGAAAAGAGGGAGGAAAAAAGAGGTTAGAATCTATTAACGAAAAGAACTGACTTAATATAAATGGTTTAAAGATTTTTAGAGAAGTAAAAGGAAAGTTGGAAAGACAGTGTCAGTGATAAAGAGGGTACAAAACCAGAACTATGAAACCCTAGTGTTATACAGTGTTAATCACTAGGTAAGCATTGAATGAAATGCGAGTGAACTAGCCAATCACACTCCTTCCGATAAAAGGACATTACGGGAGCAACTCTACAATGCCGATGGGAGAACACACTCTTCCATCACATATGGGAGAACACACCCTTTCAACTCACATACGGAAGTCCTGTAGCACTTCATAAAAAAGGAAGGAAAAGCAACAGAAAAGATTCACATGACATGTGAAAAGTATTCTAATAACTAATAACATTTTCAAGAAATACCGATGTAAAGTATTTCAGTGTTATACCAGTGTGAAAAATAACACTAGTGTTAAAGTGCTACAACCACTCCTTGTGCTAAAGAAGAAGGAGGCAGCGTAAAAATTCGTTAGTTACGCTAGTAACGCGCTGTTACCTGCGTACTATCAGCTCTTCGGGTACTAGTGGCAAGAAAAACTGGTACGGCGACAAAGCTACTTTTGTCGAGATAAACTCACTCTTAAATAAAAAACGAATTAAAGTGAATTAAATCGTCTCATCACTTTCGGAGAAGTGACTGAAATTACTTTAACTGAGTGACGAATTATTTTCTTCTTCATCAAATAAACTTGGGAGCCCTACTCCATATACTGAATAATAGTATAATAATGACATCGCGACAGAAACTCACTTTTACCTGGCAGTAATCACCCAAGGGATTACGAAGGAAAGGCAGTAAGAAGAGGGCAAGAAACAGCGCAAGTAGAAAAAGGGAGAGCATACGAGGCAATACTTCATGAAATCTACAATCTAAACGGGAGAACAGAAGAAATCGAATGACTCCAAAAAAAAAAAAAGGAGAAGCTGTGAGGCAACCCTACATGAGATTTATAATCTACACTACCATCTGGTAAACAGGCAGCTAAACAACGAGAGGCAAATTAGGTGATGCTATTTAACTATTTAACCTAAAGTTAATATATTGTAATGAATTTTGTGTCTGGAATATAATAATGTCTACTTATATTTTTGTATTGTGTATTTTTAAATTTTTATATTGTCTTTATTAATCTTTACTAATTATTAATCTTTACAGTGTATATTGAAAGGTTTTGTTAGATAAGGTAGTATGTAATAAAGAATGGCTTTACCAAAATACGACACAAATAGTTACAACTTGCCACAAAGGTTCCTCTATAGTAATATAAAGTGTAGTTATGACACTACATTCCTGGGGGAATGATAGATTTATATCATAGTCTCAAATAGTGGAGTAAAAAGTAGTGTCAAAGACCAGTAGCCTCAAATAGCGCAGTTAGTAAAAAGTAAGATGATATGACAATTTTAGTCAATGTGTATCATTTAAAGGTAATAAACTTTTAACAGATATAATTGAATCTGGGAATATATTAATTGCATAGAATATTTTAGATGTGTCGGGATAGTGAAAACTATTTGCATTTTGACAGGCTAATAATACCATGTATTTCAGTACTTTTATAATCATCTGACTGAGAACGACATTTAAATCTAATTTATTTTGCATAATTATTCTATAAGTAAAATCTTTGAAAACTAATGGAACGTATGTTTCAGAAAGTGAAAGTTGTATAAAATGCGCGAAGATTGCAAATACTTGTGGAAAGTACGTTATATAACAACCTAACTGTTGATGGCCTATAAAAGGCGAAGTATAATTATAATAAATAATTATAAAAGAAATCCGAAATTCGTATATAAGAGCTTTCGAAGAAACAAAGAGAGATAGTTCAAATGATGAGAACGAACTTGAAAATACTATTTTAAAGTATTAAGTAAAAAACATTAGAACAATGTTTAAATGAGCTAATATAGTTGCAAATATATTAGTAGTAACCTGTGTACTCATAAATAGAGATACAGATGGAATATGTAACTGTATATTCACAGATAAGGAGAATAAAAATATTCCAAGTTGATGATAAATTAAATGGGTCTTATAACCTGTGAATTTGTCATGTAAATAACCAAAGGTGAATTTGGTAAAGTAACGATATACCTATTTTATATTAACGAGGTAATTTTCCATATTTTTAGTACTGGAATGGAAGTAATTAACCCATTCTCGTATTTCATTAATTTTGCATATTTTAATGAAATGATATTTATTATTTGTGGCTTAAAAAGCAATAACGTCGATAAAAATCTTTGGAAATTATAAATTACGCTGTTTTATTTAGTAGGTAATATCAAGAGAAAGTGATATCGAGAGAAGTTGATATCATAAAAACGGTTATATCATATAGAAATATACCGAAAGTACAGTCACGAATGTGAATATCTGACTATAGGGTCAAAACATCCTTTAAGTCAGTGAAAGTCAAATGAGTCGTGATATTATAAAATATAAAAAGGGTTTCAGGTAAAACCGCAAATACCTAAGATACAACATTGAGTTGTGATATTATAAAATATAAAAAGGGTTTCAGGTAAAACCGCAAATACCTAAGATACAACATTGAGTTGTGATATTATAAAATATAAAAAGGGTTTCAGGTAAAACCGCAAATACCTAAGATGTGCACGTATTGTACATATATGACGAAATCATACCTAATTTTCAGGGATGAAGTCAATAGATAATTATAATGTCAATTTATATTTATAAAAATAAACAAGGTTTCAGGTAAACCGGAAATACCTATGATATGCACGTAACGTACATATGTAACGAATCATACCTAATTTTCAGGGATGAAGTCAATTGATAATTATGATGTATTCCTATTCAAATAGTAATAATCGCAGTATTTGAAAAAAGAACCTGTCAATCGTTTCAGTGATTGAAGATAATCGAGTCAGATTAAGATATAACGAATATATTAAACTCAGATGTATGACTCAGTATAAAAAGAGTGAAACAGATTTAAAGATTGACAAGGAATGATATAGATATATATATATATATATATCTTGAATATTTAAATGACTATTTTGATATTAATATTGTATATTAAATATTTTTGAAGAGATTTAAAGTTACCTAGAGGTTAATACGTCTTAACCATAGTTAATGGAATATCGGGTAATAAGTGGTAACTAGAGGGGAAAAGTAGGTTTGATACTAAATAATCAATATGTGATCTAGTTTCAAACTATATTCCTGTAATAATTAAAAGTAAGAAATAATTGATTTGATTAAAGGTTATTGTTTAACGTAATTAAATAATTATATGCTTTAACGTAAAATCTCCAGCAACTCAATAATGAAAGAAACAACGATATAAGAAAGATTCAATGCCGTTTACGTATATTGAATATATATTGAGTATAAATAATTAACTGTTAAATAAGAAGTTGTTGTAATTATTCCAGTGACGAATAATATCTTAAAATAATCACATAGGTGATTAGTTCATATGAACGAAATAATCGTATAAAAAACGATGTGAATTCAGACAATTGTATTTGTCAGACGATAATTCTGAGAAAGAAAATACTATAAGAGCAAAGATTTGCTGAATTTTATAATTAAATTGTAAGACTTGATTTGAATAGTGAATTAAATGCAAGCAATCGAACATAAATGTATAAGAGATAAAACAATTATCTTAAGACTATTTTTCTATTAATAAAGTATAAAATATAGCAAACGTTATATATATAAAAATATAACTTAACGTAAAAATAACTTAACGTAAAAATATAACGCAACTTGATTATATAATAGTTGACTAGTAAAAAGTCAAGACTAAACGTAATCTTGAAGGAAGCGATGTAAATTCTCAAGTGGGAAGTTATTGTCAACAGAGCTATTAAAATTTGTCACACATTGAAGGTGGTACAGTCAGTAACACTATAGTTGACTATAGCAAGGATATAATATGAATAAAATAATGAGTATTATATGGAAAATAAAACATCTAGGAATTAATGTGATTATTCCAGTAGGTTACTGAGAACTAATAATTAATTATTTAATTAATTATTTGATAAATAAATGAGTTTGAAAGAGAGCTCTTGATGATTTCTTTTAATGATAACTGTAATGTTTGATAAATAAATGAGTTACAGGTTCTTCGTCGAAATAAAATCATGGAATTAATGTCATGAAATAAGTGTAATATCATAATTTAATAATATGATAAATTTGAGGTACTGAAGTAATAATATAAGTTATTACTTGTGTGGGAATTAGAACCTGAAAGAACAATGTATGAATAAGAATTAATAGTTATTTATAATTAAATGACATGCAGTAAATCAATCTACTGTTCTCTATAAACTATATTGTTATACAATTCAAGATGTAGCAGGAACTAATATTTGAAACACCATAACAAATGGAGAGTTTAACGAATGATTTGAATGATAACAAGATACGAAGCAAATATTTTAATTAATATTATCTCACATTTAATTTGAATTCTTTTATTTATAATAGAAGTGTAATATTTTATGTTGAATTTTTGATTTTCAAGATGATAAATAAAAATGTTTGTACTTGTTAATTAAAATAAAGATACTGAATTCTTGATATATAAATTTAGAAATGAATTCTAAATAAATAGTCGAATATTATTGAATGTATAATGAATAATGAAAACATGCAATATAATATACATGTACTTAAATTCTAATGTTTATGTACAATGATATATAAAATAATTGCTGAAAAAGATAGTTCGTTAAAACTTTTATATATGATAATATATAAATATATAACCATTCTGTTATGAAGGAAATGTTTGAATCAATCTTAAGGGGAACATTCTATTTATTCCTCTCAGAATGAAGAATAAAGTAGACCCTAAAGAATTTCCAAACATAAGTTAGGCGAACATTCTATTTATTCCTCTCAGAACGAAGAATAAAATAGACTCTAAAGAATTTCAGAATAATCTCAGGGGAACATTCTATTTATTCCTCTCAGAGTGAAGAATAAAATTAGACCCCAAAAAGATTACAATAATGGATTGAAGTGTAATTAAGTGTGATTATACATGGAATTGTGAGATAAATATATTAGAAAGTTATAAATCAAGATGTATAATTAATTATATGTTGATATTTGAAAAAAGGGGATATTCCTAATACATAAAGAATATTCATTCTAAACTGTAAGGGTAAATATTACTAAGAGAAAACAGTAATTGCAGGTTCAAAGGTCAACCAGAGTACAGAAAATACCCTGAAAAGAAAATCTTCTTCTAAAGAAAAATTTCAAGGGGGAACCGTAATATTTCCAGATTTATAAAAGAATGAATGTAGTTGATTTTACATGAGTATAAAAAGGGTTAAAATGAAATCGTAAATAATAAAAGTGATTGAATAGAACGGATTTATTTCTTAAAAATAAATGAATTTATTAATTAAACTCAGTATAGCAGTTTAAATGTAATTAAAAAGTTTGAGTTTAAAAGGGCCAGTTAAATAATTTAATATATAATGTATGGATTCAAATAAAGAAAACGTTTGAAAAGTTTAATGATACTGAAATAAGAGTAAAAGGCTCTTTAGTGATAAATGGGAATTACGAAAATATTTTTGAGTATTGAGTTTAATGATAACAAGAATCTTGATGATATTTAAATTATTACTTGAAAAAGTAAATGAATACATTAAACTTGAGTTAAAGCAAATGAAAAAATTAATGAGATTTAATTCTGTACGAGAATTTATGATTATAAAAGGAACATAACGAAATATAATTAATAGCTAAAAAAACGACATAGTTTGTGTTCAATTAATTTCTTTCAATGGTTAGATCAATAACATTAACTCTTAAGGGTAACTACAATATACACTGATGTTTAAAGAAATGTAAATTATATATATATATATAATGAATTGATGTTTAGTGAAACATAAAATATATATAAATAACTGTGTGTTTGTAAGTTAAGAGTAATTAAGAAAATTATGTTGACTAACACTTATAATTATTGATGAAATGTAATGTAATAGTAGATAAATAATCTATGTAAGATGTAAGTTTCTTGTATAAGCTAGTAAAGTTCACCTGTAATTGCAGAAACACACGTAAAGGAGGCTAACCAAAAGCAATGAACCCCATCCATCTGACGATCTGACGTTATGGGCAAGACATCGGTTGAAGGTGAATTACTTGATTTTACTATGAATTTATCACTATAAGTGAAAATCTTGTAAAGTAACGTAACAATAAAAAGAAACATAACAGTTTTGATTGTGTCCAAGATTTTCATGAACCTAGTTTTAAGTGAAAAATATGTTATATATATAAACTAACCCCTTCTTTACAGTTTTATAATAATAGGAATATGTATTGTAAACTGAATGAGGTATGTTTGAAATAAATGTTATGTGAGATATATATTATCAAACTATAATATTACTTGAAGGATTATAACAATACTATAATATTAAAGAATTTTGTAGAATCATTGTACAAAATTTTGGAAATAATTAAAACAATCATGTTTTAGCAATGTAAAATAAGTAATATCCTTCAACTGTAAGTCTAAAAAGTAATAGTTAGGTAAAAATATAATCCTAATTATACTTAAATTAATGCTGATTTATTTTATTCCCAAAACTTGAAAAACATCTCTCGAGAAACTGGAGCAGAGCAATAACAAACCAGATGTTGGAACAATCCAACACCAGTAAGTTGTTGATCCGAAAAGGATAAGCCGAGCTACGCCTAGTGACGAGAAGGCTGAGCAGTGGAGCACACTTGGTGATGACTTCACAGTCATACTTGATGATGACTTCACAGTCATACTTGATGATGACTACAATCATACTTGGTGACGACTTCGCAGTCATACTTGGTGACGTCACAAACCAATGCCCGATAACCTGAGGGAACCATTCATTCTGAAGGAGGAGAATGAACATGGGGGCTTCAACTCTCATGTACCTACTTTGAGAAGTCTTCTCTGATGGTACCGACACATTTAGATCATTTCACCTTGATCTTATTATTCTAAATTTTGGATTATTACTTTAGTCCAATTAACTTAGATTTCTATACTTTGAATTTACTTGAAAGAAAGATTAAATATTAATTGCTTATTGAAACATTCAGGTTATGAGCATTTAATCATTGATGTTTATTTTGAAAATTAATTCTTTAAAGGATTACTTAAGATTTCATTTGATAGTTTACAGATTTCGAAGTTGAACATTTGATTTAAAGTAACTTTTAATTTCATTGAATATTTTAAACGAAATCTGAATATGTTTATTCAATACGAATAAAATTAAGTTATGTAAAGCTAACAATAGTATAGATGAATACTAACCAATAGTATAGCTCATATGATATTACATAACATATATAACCATAGTTTAAGAAAAGAGAAGTTTAAGATAAGTAATAACGAATTTAGTTATACTCATATATTTTGAAATGAATATTTTGGAATTAGAATAAACTATAATGAAGTTTCGATTTTGATGTAAGATTATATTCATTTGAGATATAAAAGTTAATTAAGTTCTATTGACTATAGCTTATATTCATTTGAGATATAAAAGTTAACTAAGTTCTATTGATTATAGATTATATTCATTGGAAATATGAAAAGTAATTAATCTCTATTGATTTTGAAATTAATTTCATTTGAAAATTACTTAACTTTATTTCCAACGTTTTAAATTACGATGCTTGAAGTAGAAGATATAATAATAGTAGATATATTATAATCGTATGCTTAGATTTTATTGATAATCTTATTTGTAAGCATTATAATTTTGGTTCTTGAATGAAAGTAAGATGTTTATAGTTGGACTATATTGCAGTAAAGTATTAAACGAACTTTATATTTTGAAGAAAAACTTTAAGGGTGTTTTCAATGACTAGACATTCACCTGGATACTATTTCCATTTAAGTGTTTAAGAATTGAGAACATACATATTTAATTTTTAGAAAGGTAATGGTTACTTTTATTTAAAAAATTAAAATATAAATTTAGCAGTTATAGATTGAAGTTTTATGATTGTTCAACTTGAATTTGAGATTCATAATTTGATGTTTCATGTTTTGAAATTTTAGAACTGGATGAAATGGGATTTCAGGTTCAATTTTGAATAATTATAAACAAGGTTAGATATTTGAATATCTTTATTAGTTAAATAAATTCCATAAAATGAAAATATATTTTTGATGTATGTTTCTGAATATGAGTAGAATAACTTATAAATTTTTACTCTATTTTGATTTAATATCGTGACCAGAGGTAGAATTCATGATTACATATATGATAGGAATTGTCTTGTCATCATACTTTTGTACACACAATTTTTATGATGAAAAGACTGATCTATTTAGCAGATCAAATTTTAATCTGAAATTCATAATACATGAATCGAGTGATTGAATTTCTTTTGTTTTAATAGACATACTTATGTTTCGGACTTAGAAATTTTAAGAAATTTCATAGGATGTTTTCCGAGTGTTGTTCGAAATTTGTTAGGATATTTTTTCGATTGGATTTCGATAATAAGGGTTTAGAAATTGAAATTCAACCGACAAGTCGGTTGAAACATGAAGGGGGGAGTGATATTAACAATGGAAAGATTGTTAATACGCTGAACTTGTATCTTTACTTAATCTTTCAATTTCTATAATTTGATAATCATTTAATCAGACATAATCTTTTTAATCTTGTACACTGTTCATTAGAAGGAAATGCTATTTAAATTTATGGTCATGTTATTCTCGCTAAGAGCTCGAATATAATTATAAACGAATAGCTTTGATGTAAGCCGCTAATATAACTTGTAACTTCAGAACATAACTTTATAACTTGTAACCCAGAGCTATAACTTGTAACTCAGAATATAACTTTATAATTTGTACTAAGTTATATAACTTCATGAACTTTGTAAATCAGTTATACAACTTAGAATATTGAGTTCTTTTTCTATAGATAGAGTTGAAATTAATACTTAATTAATTTAAAAGGAATTAAGTAAGTATTTCAATTATTCTAATTGAAATACTTAACTAATAGTTAGGAACTTGTAACATTTCTGATCATGTATAGGTTAAACAGGACTCTGAAATAGTATGCTTAAATTTGGATGTTTATTAGCAAATCAGGTTTCACTAAAATGAACTATTAGTAAATCTGATCGATCTATATGTTAATCGTATAGAAAGCCATTACCACTAGCGTGTTAAATTTGAATAATGCATTGTGTGTTATTTCTATCTGCAGTGAGTAGAAAAACATCTTTGAAAAGTACTATCAGTACCTTAACAGAAGTTTATTCACTCACTGGAAGGTTGGACTCTCCAGTTCACTCTTTAAATACCATTGGCACCTAGCTAAAGTGTTCATAGTTCGCGATGGTCTCTTGAAGACTGGTTGGTCGGACCAAGTCTGGTCGGACTTGTCCATCCACGGGTTTCGTGAGTTGGCTACTCAGACCCTTGTTTATTTTAAAACCCTTAAGTTTACTCAACCGCTAGTTTATTTAAAACTTGTGTTGTGTTATTTGAAGACTTGTGCGTAAGTCTTAGAACTCTGTACTATTCGAACCTTAATATAAGTACACCCATTTAAAACTTCCTTGTGTTTAATTTACTTCCTAAAAACTTTTACCGTTTAGTCATTTGTCAGTTTAATAGAATTCAATCAATTACCTCCAAGTCTCTTCAAGTTAAGAAATACAAATAATTGTTAAAGAACCCGGAGACTTATTTTGCCCTATGGGATAAGTTTATTAACAAGCCTCATCTACTTAGAAAATAGGTGATAATTTACTATCAATCCCATAGGAAAAGGGCAATTTAATAACAGTGTACAGCTGTAAATAAATATTTACCTGCTTTAGCCCACTCTCTGGGACAGTTTCCCTTCACTGCAGAGGTATGGTCAGCTGAAAACACAGAATTCGAAGTGTAGTTTCCTCTCTTTGGCTTCTTGCAGATGAAACGGAAACTCCTTCCACAGTTCTTGTCGTTCCATTTCCCATGATAAAAATAAAGCGAGAGGCAATCTTCTTGATCTGGGAATGGTTGGAATGATGAATTGGTTGTTGTTGTTGTTGTTGTTTAGCCCCCCCCCCCCCGACCCTCAGGGAGCAGGGGGCGACCGAGTGAACGCGCCTCGGGAGAAGCCACCCGAGACACGTGTGGGGGGTATGGGCCTAAGTGAACCCGATATCCCTCAGGAAGGCAATGACTTCCTGAGGGCGGGTCCATAGGTGCTCCAGTGAATGTGTGTTGTGTGTGGTCCGATGTTGTTGTATGATGAATTGGTTGGAACCATAGAAGAAAGTACCAATTACTGACGAATTTTAAGTTAATCACATTAATTCAATTCTTCATGATGCTATTTATTCTGAAGATACCATGCATTATTGTAATATTGTGTATTTAAGTAAGATTGATTGTAATTTCTTTCCTTGCATGTCAGCGTATTTGTTATACAGTTAACAGTAATTTTTATCACTTTTTAGAGATATTAATTTAATTTAGTAGAGGGTTTAACGTCTGCTTCGAAACCGTGGGCCTTGTCGTTAACGACAAAAGGAAGAAAATTCAGAAAGGAAAGTAAATCATCGAACAAAGTCACCAACCACTAGTCGCTGACAAAGCTCATGGATCCAAAAAAGCTACTCCGTGAATTAATATTTCTTCATATAGAAATAATGTACATGGCAGTAAAACATAAATCACACGTCGAGTTTTTCTGGCGGGAAATTGTCCTAGCAGCAAGATGTTCTCACGGCGAACTGTCCGCGGCGAATTATCGGGCAGTGAAATATCCGGCGGCCAGCTGTCATATAAGTCAAATTCTAAAGAAGGAAACTTAATTAAGCCAGAGTCAAGTATTTTAGAATATACACTATAATACGACTTACCAAAGTATCTATTGGGTTGTTTTAAGTCCCAGTTAGTGAAGTTGAAAGGCTTCCCATCAGTCCAGCTAAAAACATCTAACCCTGTTCTACCTCCAATCCAAAAATATGTCCTATCAAACTCATTCACCTGAAACAATTTGAATATTTCTTAATTCATCCTTTGAAAATAAAGGAGACACAAGAACGAATTTGTCCCTCATCATCAATATTATAGATAAAGAATTACTGAAAGAAGATATTGTATGTATGTTCTTCACCGCAAAGTACATACCAAGTAGAATACCGTACAAAAGTCGAAAAATAATAGAATTTTAAAGAAGAATTCTACATCATTGGTAGGAATTTCACTTCAAATATACGGAGTGTCGACACAGTAAACTCAGGACTCAAATTTTTCCTAATAAAGAGAGATTCATCAGAATTCTCTACAGATAACAAATCTCCTCCTTGTTCCACACAATACTTCCTAGCCTCATCCCAGGACTTCTTTTCCACATCAGCTGCTCCGTTAGGCGAGAAGAAGTAACAGTAGTCGTTATTAACTACCCAATCAGCTCTGTCTGGACACCGGGGCCTCAGGGGATCACCAAGTCCAAGTCCCATGCAGGTGAAGAGAACAACTTTAGTGGGATAGAAATAGTTATTAATTGAATATATTTATAAATAATTGACTATCCTTATTATCAATAGGGATAATAAATCTCAACAGTGACAAAAACGAAAAGACACTTAGGAACAAGAGGACACTTAGGAACAAGAGGACACTTAGGAACAAGAGGACACTTAGGAACAAGAGGACACTTAGGAAAAAGAGGAGACTTAGGAAAAAGAGGACACTTAGGAAAAAGAGGACACTTAGGAACAAGAGGAAATAAAGGATCAAGAAGAAAATTATGAACTAGAGGAAACCTAGGAAGAAGAAGACACATCACACTGGATTCGTTCGCTAACTCGATATTCATCACCCCGTGGTCTAACTTACCCGTTATCATCAGAGAAGCATCAGGTAGTTTCAGGAGAACTGTTCTGCATCGTTCAGACCCATTGGCTGGGACTGGGACATCAGGTGACATAATTAATTACTGCTACTAATTAGGATATTTTGCATCTGGAATATAAACAAATATGTTTCGAACAGTCATTCCAGACTGAAAGATGATGTGAATGAAAAAATCACCATAATTATAAGATCGAAACATAGATTTTCTAATGAAAATAAAGATGAAAATACCAATAGATTTATCTAACAAGACAAGGAAAGTATTTAAAGTTTGTACATATAGAATAATGGTTCTAGGTAAATTCCCCCTCGGAAAATTCCACCACGGAAAGTTCCACCGCTGGTAAGTTCCACCACGGAATATTCCACCGCCGGAAAATTCCACCGCATAATGCTAAATTTCATTTACAAAAGGTATAAAATTTAATAAAACTGATTCAAAGAAAAATGTGTTTTTACTGGAAACCGAACAACATTTCATTAGTTAAAAAGGGAAGAAATGATAAGAATATGTTATGTTAAGTGAAGGCCTAAAAGATAAGCTAAGGAAAACATACGAAATAATAGACAGATCAATCTATCTTTCAAATATGAATCAATTCAATTTATTAAAAATATTAATTGTGCAAATTCAACAATAAAGTTCCACTGCCCCCGTGACCAATAATTTAGAATCCGTTTGATTCTCCTGTAAACATATATATGATGAAACTGAAATTAAGAATTATATTTTGTTTGTAACATATTTTTTTTTATATATACATTATCTATCACCCAAGTTTTCAAATGTACCAATATATATATTTCAATTTAAATCAGCGACGATAAAAAGTGGAATTAAAAAACAAATTTGACTCGTACTGAAATAAAATGTTTAATTAGTATCGATATATTTCAATATGAAAAGAAAAATTACCAAGACCTGAAACCACAGACACACGACTAAAAATCATAACTTCAAAACTCACATAAGAAATATAAATCATAACACGTACAGAGTTTCTTTTGATATGCAACATCTTAATATATATTCGGTTCAGCAAGTCTCTGATTTGAATTGACTCTAAGGAAATAGACACTAAAAACATGCGTGTCAGTTTTCATATTGTTGCTTAATATATTAACATTTTCAATAATGAAACCTGAAAACAATCATTTTGTATCAAACATAAAAATCTGAACTTAGTGTTTCTGTTGATAGATTCAAGAAGCTAAATTTATCAGTGTTGCCACAGGTTGGTGTTCCAATACCAGCGTCATAGTCTGTCACGATTAACCATTTAATTATTTAATGCCTATATGATGACCTAATTATTAATTGTTTAATCTATAAAAAGAAGATTTGTTCATTCATAATTTTATAATTATCAATTACCTAGACGTAGAAATACATTTTAAAAAAACTGTTTATTTATCCTTTTCATTTGTATTTTCTTATCAAAATGGTGGAATCTTCCACGGTGGAATTTTACACATCTGGTATTTAACGCCGAAGAAATATTCCGTGGTGGAATCACCCTAGTGGAACTTTCTGCGGTGGAATTTATCGGCCACGAGATTAATATATTGTATTAGAAATTTGCTTTGATGTTTTAGAATAGCCACATTGGAAGAAGGAAATTAAAAAATTGAGAAATTATTCAACCTCCTTGAATCAAAGGACATGTTTCCCAAGGAAGAAATACAAGATTCAATGATGGGTAGAAAAGAGCTTAGAGATTGTTGTATTAATAAAAATGAACCTTTTTCTATGCACAGGGCAAATAGTTCTTAGTTACTTTAAGAGTTCAGTCTATAGACTATTAACATTCTATGTGAATGGCTGAGGCCTTTTGAGATTAGTTTGGCTCAAGCCTAGTAATTCCTTAAGAAGGCCCATTTGTTAGGTTGATGCTCTACCGTACCGTCTGTAAATTTATGTTCTCCAAGAGAATAATAAAATAATAATAAACAAATGAAAGAAGAAACCTGCTCCTCAGGTTAAAAAGATGAACAGAAAATTTAAAGCCAAGTGAAAATCTACTTTAAATAAACGCAGTGATGGTCCCAAAAATTTCAAAAGTATTTGACCGAGTATCCTCAGTGACTAAGAAACTGTTACAACTGAAAATACACTGAGGAGAAGTGTTACAACACACTCTACCTGTCTAACTGTTATCACTGAAAATACACTGGGGATAAGTGTTACAACACACTCTACCTGTCTAACTGTTACCACTGAAAATACACTGAGGAGAAGCGTTACAACACACTCTACCTGTCTAACTGTTACCACTGTAAATACACTGAGGAGAAGTGTTACAACACACTCTACCTGTCTAACTGTTATCACTGAAAATACACTGAGGATAAGTGTTACAACACACTCTACCTGTCTAACTGTTACCACTGAAAATACACTGAGGAGAAGTGTTACAACACACTCTATCTGTCTAACTGTTACCACTAAAAATACACTGAGGAGAAGTGTTACAACACACTCTACCTGTCTAACTGTTACCACTGAAAATACACTGAGGAGAAGTGTTACAACACACTCTACCTGTCTAACTGTTATCACTGAAAATACACTGAGGAGAAGCGTTACAACACACTCTACCTGTCTAACTGTTACAACTGAAAATACACTGAGGAGAAGTGTTACAACACACTCTACCTGTCTAACTGTTATCACTGAAAATACACTGAGGTAAGTGTTACAACACACTCTACCTGTCTAACTGTTTCCACTGAAAATACACTGAGGAGAAGTGTTACAACACACTCTACCTGTCTAACTGTTACCACTGTAAATACACTGAGGAGAAGCGTTACAACACTCTCTACCTGTCTAACTGTTACCACTGAAAATACACTGAGGAGAAGCGTTACAACACACTCTACCTGTCTAACTGTTACAACTGTAAATACACTGAGGAGGAGTGTAACAACACACTCTACCTGTCTAACTGTTACCACTGTAAATACACTGAGGAGAAGCGTTACAACACAATCTACCTGTCTAACTGTTACAACTGTAAATACACTGAGGAGAAGTGTTACAACACCCTCTACCTGTCTAACTGTTACCACTGTAAATACACTGAGGAGAAGCGTTACAACACACTCTACCTGACTAACTGTTACAACTGTAAATACACTGAGGAGAAGTGTTACAACACCCTCTACCTGTCTAACTGTTACCACTGTAAATACACTGAGGAGAAGTGTTACAACACACTCTACCTGTCTAACTGTTACCACTGAAAATACACTGAGGAGAAGCGTTACAACACACTTTACCTGTTTAACTGTTACCACTGAAAATACACTGAGGAGAAGCGTTACAACACACTCTACCTGTCTAACTGTTACCACTGTAAAAACACTGAGGAGAAGTGTTACAACACCCTCTACCTGTCTAACTGTTACAACTGTAAATACACTGAGGAGAAGTGTTACAACACCCTCTACCTGTCTAACTGTTACCACTGTAAATACACTGAGGAGAAGTGTTACAACACCCTCTACCTGTCTAACTGTTACCACTGTAAATACACTGAGGAGAAGTGTTACAACACACTCTACCTGTCTAACTGTTACCACTGTAAATACACTGAGGAGAAGTGTTACAACACACTCTACCTGTCTAACTGTTACCACTGTAAATACACTGAGGAGAAGTGTTACAACACACTCTACCTGTCTAACTGTTACCACTGAAAATACACTAAGGAGAAGCGTTACAACACACTCTACCTGTCTAACTGTTACCACTGTAAATACACTGAGGAGAAGCGTTACAACACACTCTACCTGTCTAACTGTTACCACTGAAAATACACTGAGGAGAAGCGTTACAACACACTCTACCTGTCTAACTGTTACCACTGAAAATACACTGAGGAGAAGTGTTACAACACACTCTACCTGTCTAACTGTTACCACTGTAAATACACTGAGGAGAAGCGTTACAACACACTCTACCTGTCTAACTGTTACTACTGAAAATACACTGAGGAGAAGCGTTACAACACCCTCTACCTGTCTAACTGTTACAACTGTAAATACACTGAGGAGAAGTGTTACAACACACTCTACCTGTCTAACTGTTACCACTGAAAATACACTGAGGAGAAGTGTTACAACACACTCTACCTGTCTAACTGTTACCACTGTAAATACACTGAGGAGAAGTGTTACAACACACTCTACCTGTCTAACTGTTACCACTGAAAATACACTGAGGAGAAACGTTACAACACACTCTACCTGTCTAACTGTTACCACTATAAATACACTGAGGAGAAGCGTTACAACACACTCTACCTGTCTAACTGTTACCACTGTAAATACACTGAGGAGAAGCGTTACAACACACTCTACCTGTCTAACTGTTACCACTGTAAATACACTGAGGAGAAGTGTTACAACACACTCTATATGTCTAACTGTTACCACTGAAAATACACTGAGAAGAAGCGTTACAACACACTCTACCTGTCTAACTGTTACCACTGAAAATACACTGAGAAGAAGCGTTACAACACACTCTACCTGTCTAACTGTTACCACTGTAAATACACTGAGAAGAAGCGTTACAACACACTCTACCTGTCTAACTGTTACCACTGAAAATACACTGAGGAGAAGCGTTACAACACACTCTACCTGTCTAACTGTTACCACTGTAAATACACTGAGGAGAAGTGTTACAACACACTCTACCTGTCTAACTGTTACAACTGTAAATACACTGAGGAGAAGTGTTACAACACACTCTACCTGTCTAACTGTTACCACTGTAAATACACTGAGGAGAAGTGTTACAACACACTCTACCTGTCTAACTGTTACCACGGTAAACACACTGAGGAGAAGCGTTACAACACACTCTACCTGTCTAACTGTTACAACTGTAAACACACTGAGGAGAAGCGTTACAACACACTCTACCTGTCTAACTGTTACAACTGTAAATACACTGAGGAGAAGTGTTACAACACACTCTACCTGTCTAACTGTTACCACTGTAAATACACTGAGGAGAAGTGTTACAACACACTCTACCTGTCTAACTGTTACCACTTTAAATACACTGAGAAGAAGTGTTACAACACACTCTACCTGTCTAACTGTTACCACTGTAAATACACTGAGGAGAAGTGTTACAACACACTCTACCTGTCTAACTGTTACAACTGTAAATACACTGAGGAGAAGTGTTACAACACACTCTACCTGTCTAACTGTTACCACTGAAAATACACTGAGGAGAAGCGTTACAACACACTCTACCTGTCTAACTGTTACCACTGTAAATACACTGAGGAGAAGTGTTTCAACGCACTCTACCTGTCTAACTGTTACCACTGAAAATACACTGAGGAGAAGCATTACAACACACTCTACCTGTCTAACTGTTACCACTGTAAATACACTGAGGAGAAGTGTTACAACACACTCTACCTGTCTAACTGTTACCACTGAAAATACACTGAGGAGAAGCGTTACAACACACTCTACCTGTCTAACTGTTACCACTGTAAATACACTGAGGAGAAGCGTTACAACACACTCTACCTGTCTAACTGTTACCACTGAAAATACACTGAGGAGAAGCGTTACAACACACTCTACCTGTCTAACTGTTACCACTGAAAATACACTGAGGAGAAGCGTTACAACACACTCTACCTGTCTAACTGTTACCACTGTAAATACACTGAGGAGAAGCGTTACAACACACTCTACCTGTCTAACTATTACCATTGTATATACACTGAGGAGAAGCGTTACAACACACTCTACCTGTCTAACTGTTACCACTGAAAATACACTGAGGAGAAGCGTTACAACACACTCTGCCTGTCTAACTGTTACCACTGTAAATACACTGAGGAGAAGTGTTACAACACACTCTACCTGTCTAACTGTTACAACTGTAAATACACTGAGGAGAAGTGTTACAACACACTCTACCTGTCTAACTGTTACCACTGAAAATACACTGAGGAGAAGTGTTACAACACACTCTACCTGTCTAACTGTTACCACTGTAAATACACTGAGGAGAAGTGTTACAACACACTCTACCTGTCTAACTGTTACAACTGTAAATACACTGAGGAGAAGCGTTACAACACACTCTACCTGTCTAACTGTTACAACTGTAAATACACTGAGGAGAAGTGTTACAACACACTCTACCTGTCTAACTGTTACCACTGTAAATACACTGAGGAGAAGTGTTACAACACACTCTACCTGTCTAACTGTTACCACTGTAAATACACTGAGGAGAAGTGTTACAACACTCTCTACCTGTCTAACTGTTACAACTGTAAATACACTGAGGAGAAGTGTTACAACACACTCTACCTGTCTAACTGTTACCACTGTAAATACACTGAGGAGAAGTGTTACAACACACTCTACCTGTCTAACTGTTACAACTGTAAATACACTGAGGAGAAGTGTTACAACACACTCTACCTGTCTAACTGTTACCACTGTAAATACACTGAGGAGAAGTGTTACAACACACTCTACCTGTCTAACTGTTACCACTGTAAATACACTGAGGTGAAGTGTTACAACACACTCTACCTGTCTAACTGTTACCACTGTAAATACACTGAGGAGAAGTGTTACAACATCCTCTACCTGTCTAACTGTTACAACTGAAAATACACTGAGGAGAAGTGTTACAACACACTCTACCTGTCTAACTGTTACAACTGAAAATACACTGAGGAGAAGTGTTACAACACACTCTACCTGTCTAACTGTTACCACTGTAAATACACTGAGGAGAAATGTTACAACACACTCTACCTGTCTAACTGTTACCACTGTAAATACACTGAGGAGAAGTGTTACAACACACTCTACCTGTCTAACTGTTACCACTGTAAATACACTGAGGAGAAGTGTTACAACACACTCTACCTGTCTAACTGTTACCACTGTAAATACACTGAGGAGAAGTGTTACAACACTTTCTACCTGTCTAACTGTTACAACTGAAAATACACTGAGGAGAAGTGTTACAACACACTCTACCTGTCTAACTGTTACCACTGTAAATACACTGAGGAGAAGTGTTACAACACACTCTACCTGTCTAACTGTTACCACTGAAAATACACTGAGGAGAAGTGTTACAACACACTCTACCTGTCTAACTGTTACCACTGTAAATACACTGAGGAGAAGTGTTACAACACACTCTACCTGTCTAACTGTTACTACTGTAAATACACTGAGGAGAAGTGTTACAACACACTCTACCTGTCTAACTGTTACCACTGTAAATACACTGAGGAGAAGTGTTACAACACACTCTACCTGTCTAACTGTTACCACTGTAAATACACTGAGGAGAAGTGTTACAACACTCTCTACCTGTCTAACTGTTACAACTGAAAATACACTGAGGAGAAGTGTTACAACACACTCTACCTGTCTAACTGTTACCACTGTAAATACACTGAGGAGAATTGTTACAACACACTCTACCTGTCTAACTGTTACCACTGTAAATACACTGAGGAGAAGTGTTACAACACACTCTACCTGTCTAACTGTTACAACTGTAAATACACTGAGGAGAAGTGTTACAACACACTCTACCTGTCTAACTGTTACCACTGTAAATACACTGAGGAGAAGTGTTACAACACACTCTACCTGTCTAACTGTTACCACTGTAAATACACTGAGGTGAAGTGTTACAACACACTCTACCTGTCTAACTGTTACCACTGTAAATACACTGAGGAGAAGTGTTACAACACCCTCTACCTGTCTAACTGTTACAACTGAAAATACACTGAGGAGAAGTGTTACAACACACTCTACCTGTCTAACTGTTACAACTGAAAATACACTGAGGAGAAGTGTTACAACACACTCTACCTGTCTAACTGTTACCACTGTAAATACACTGAGGAGAAGTGTTACAACACACTCTACCTGTCTAACTGTTACCACTGTAAATACACTGAGGAGAAGTGTTACAACACACTCTACCTGTCTAACTGTTACCACTGTAAATACACTGAGGAGAAGTGTTACAACACACTCTACCTGTCTAACTGTTACCACTGAAAATACACTGAGGAGAAGCGTTACAACACACTCTACCTGTCTAACTGTTACCACTGTAAATACACTGAGGAGAAGTGTTACAACACACTCTACCTGTCTAACTGTTACCACTGAAAATACACTGAGAAGAAGCGTTACAACACACTCTACCTGTCTAACTGTTACCACTGTAAATACACTGAGGAGAAGCGTTACAACACACTCTACCTGTCTAACTGTTACCACTGTAAATACACTGAGGAGAAGTGTTACAACACACTCTACCTGTCTAACTGTTACCACTGTAAATACACTGAGGAGAAGTGTTACAACACACTCTACCTGTCTAACTGTTACAACTGTAAATACACTGAGGAGAAGTGTTACAACACACTCTACCTGTCTAACTGTTACCACTGAAAATACACTGAGGAGAAGTGTTACAACACACTCTACCTGTCTAACTGTTACCACTGTAAATACACTGAGGAGAAGTGTTACAACACACTCTACCTGTCTAACTGTTACAACTGTAAATACACTGAGGAGAAGCGTTACAACACACTCTACCTGTCTAACTGTTACAACTGTAAATACACTGAGGAGAAGTGTTACAACACACTCTACCTGTCTAACTGTTACCACTGTAAATACACTGAGGAGAAGTGTTACAACACACTCTACCTGTCTAACTGTTACCACTTTAAATACACTGAGAAGAAGTGTTACAACACTCTCTACCTGTCTAACTGTTACAGCTGTAAATACACTGAGAAGAAGTGTTACAACACACTCTACCTGTCTAACTGTTACCACTGTAAATACACTGAGGAGAAGTGTTACAACACACTCTACCTGTCTAACTGTTACCACTGTAAATACACTGAGGAGAAGTGTTACAACACACTCTACCTGTCTAACTGTTACCACTGAAAATACACTGAGGAGAAGCGTTACAACACACTCTACCTGTCTAACTGTTACCACTGTAAATACACTGAGGAGAAGCGTTACAACACACTCTACCTGTCTAACTGTTACCACTGAAAATACACTGAGGAGAAGCGTTACAACACACTCTACCTGTCTAACTGTTACAACTGTAAATACACTGAGGAGAAGTGTTACAACACACTCTACCTGTCTAACTGTTACCACTGAAAATACACTGAGGAGAAGCGTTACAACACACTCTACCTGTCTAACTGTTACCACTGTGAATACACTGAGGAGAAGCGTTACAACACACTCTACCTGTCTAACTGTTACCACTGAAAATACACTGAGGAGAAGCGTTACAACACACTCTACCTGTCTAACTGTTACCACTGTAAATACACTGAGGAGAAGCGTTACAACACACTCTACCTGTCTAACTGTTACCACTGAAAATACACTGAGGAGAAGCGTTACAACACACTCTACCTGTCTAACTGTTACCACTGTAAATACACTGAGGAGAAGTGTTACAACACACTCTACCTGTCTAACTGTTACAACTGAAAATACACTGAGGAGAAGTGTTACAACACACTCTACCTGTCTAACTGTTACCACTGTAAATACACTGAGGAGAAGTGTTACAACACACTCTACCTGTCTAACTGTTACCACTGAAAATACACTGAGGAGAAGTGTTACAACACACTCTACCTGTCTAACTGTTACCACTTTAAATACACTGAGAAGAAGTGTTACAACACTCTCTACCTGTCTAACTGTTACAGCTGTAAATACACTGAGAAGAAGTGTTACAACACACTCTACCTGTCTAACTGTTACCACTGTAAATACACTGAGGAGAAGTGTTACAACACACTCTACCTGTCTAACTGTTACAACTGTAAATACACTGAGGAGAAGTGTTACAACACACTCTACCTGTCTAACTGTTACCACTGAAAATACACTGAGGAGAAGCGTTACAACACACTCTACCTGTCTAACTGTTACCACTGTAAATACACTGAGGAGAAGTGTTACAACACACTCTACCTGTCTAACTGTTACCACTGAAAATACACTGAGGAGAAGCATTACAACACACTCTACCTGTCTAACTGTTACCACTGTAAATACACTGAGGAGAAGTGTTACAACACACTCTACCTGTCTAACTGTTACCACTGAAAATACACTGAGGAGAAGCGTTACAACACACTCTACCTGTCTAACTGTTACCACTGTAAATACACTGAGGAGAAGCGTTACAACACACTCTACCTGTCTAACTGTTACCACTGAAAATACACTGAGGAGAAGCGTTACAACACACTCTACCTGTCAAACTGTTACAACTGTAAATACACTGAGGAGAAGTGTTACAACACACTCTACCTGTCTAACTGTTACCACTGAAAATACACTGAGGAGAAGCGTTACAACACACTCTACCTGTCTAACTGTTACCACTGTAAATACACTGAGGAGAAGCGTTACAACACACTCTACCTGTCTAACTGTTACCACTGAAAATACACTGAGGAGAAGCGTTACAACACACTCTACCTGTCTAACTGCTACAACTGTAAATACACTGAGGAGAAGTGTTACAACACACTCTACCTGTCTAACTGTTACCACTGAAAATACACTGAGGAGAAGCGTTACAACACACTCTACCTGTCTAACTGTTACCACTGTGAATACACTGAGGAGAAGCGTTACAACACACTCTACCTGTCTAACTGTTACCACTGAAAATACACTGAGGAGAAGCGTTACAACACACTCTACCTGTCTAACTGTTACCACTGTAAATACACTGAGGAGAAGCGTTACAACACACTCTACCTGTCTAACTGTTACCACTGAAAATACACTGAGGAGAAGCGTTACAACACACTCTACCTGTCTAACTGTTACCACTGTAAATACACTGAGGAGAAGTGTTACAACACACTCTACCTGTCTAACTGTTACAACTGAAAATACACTGAGGAGAAGTGTTACAACACACTCTACCTGTCTAACTGTTACCACTGTAAATACACTGAGGAGAAGTGTTACAACACACTCTACCTGTCTAACTGTTACCACTGAAAATACACTGAGGAGAAGTGTTACAACACACTCTACCTGTCTAACTGTTACCACTTTAAAAACACTGAGAAGAAGTGTTACAACACTCTCTACCTGTCTAACTGTTACAGCTGTAAATACACTGAGAAGAAGTGTTACAACACACTCTACCTGTCTAACTGTTACCACTGTAAATACACTGAGGAGAAGTGTTACAACACACTCTACCTGTCTAACTGTTACAACTGTAAATACACTGAGGAGAAGTGTTACAACACACTCTACCTGTCTAACTGTTACCACTGAAAATACACTGAGGAGAAGCGTTACAACACACTCTACCTGTCTAACTGTTACCACTGTAAATACACTGAGGAGAAGTGTTACAACACACTCTACCTGTCTAACTGTTACCACTGAAAATACACTGAGGAGAAGCATTACAACACACTCTACCTGTCTAACTGTTACCACTGTAAATACACTGAGGAGAAGTGTTACAACACACTCTACCTGTCTAACTGTTACCACTGAAAATACACTGAGGAGAAGCGTTACAACACACTCTACCTGTCTAACTGTTACCACTGTAAATACACTGAGGAGAAGCGTTACAACACACTCTACCTGTCTAACTGTTACCACTGAAAATACACTGAGGAGAAGCGTTACAACACACTCTACCTGTCTAACTGTTACAACTGTAAATACACTGAGGAGAAGTGTTACAACACACTCTACCTGTCTAACTGTTACCACTGAAAATACACTGAGGAGAAGCGTTACAACACACTCTACCTGTCTAACTGTTACCACTGTGAATACACTGAGGAGAAGCGTTACAACACACTCTACCTGTCTAACTGTTACCACTGAAAATACACTGAGGAGAAGCGTTACAACACACTCTACCTGTCTAACTGTTACCACTGTAAATACACTGAGGAGAAGCGTTACAACACACTCTACCTGTCTAACTGTTACCACTGAAAATACACTGAGGAGAAGCGTTACAACACACTCTACCTGTCTAACTGTTACCACTGTAAATACACTGAGGAGAAGTGTTACAACACACTCTACCTGTCTAACTGTTACAACTGAAAATACACTGAGGAGAAGTGTTACAACACACTCTACCTGTCTAACTGTTACCACTGTAAATACACTGAGGAGAAGTGTTACAACACACTCTACCTGTCTAACTGTTACCACTGAAAATACACTGAGGAGAAGTGTTACAACACACTCTACCTGTCTAACTGTTACCACTGTAAATACACTGAGGAGAAGTGTTACAACACACTCTACCTGTCTAACTGTTACCACTGTAAATACACTGAGGAGAAGTGTTACAACACTCTCTACCTGTCTAACTGTTACAACTGTAAATACACTGAGGAGAAGTGTTACAACACACTCTACCTGTCTAACTGTTACCACTGTAAATACACTGAGGAGAAGTGTTACAACACACTCTACCTGTCTAACTGTTACAACTGTAAATACACTGAGGAGAAGTGTTACAACACACTCTACCTGTCTAACTGTTACCACTGTAAATACACTGAGGAGGAGTGTTACAACACACTCTACCTGTCTAACTGTTACCACTGTAAATACACTGAGGTGAAGTGTTACAACACACTCTACCTGTCTAACTGTTACCACTGTAAATACACTGAGGAGAAGGATAAGGATAAGGATAAGGATAAGGATATTTATTGAAGAAAAGTAATAAAAAACAATACAGTTCTACAAGCCCATATATAATTTCTTATTAATAAGAAATTTTCGGGCAAGGTTAAAACAAGAGACAGGAATGGTTTTATCCTGTCATAAAATATATGCGACATTTACACTAAATAGATAATATTTTTGTATTAGACCTAAATGATTGCACAGACAGAGAAAACACACCAAAAGCTACAAATGATAAAGATAAGAATACACAAACTTACAATTATCAACAACAAGTCACAGATCACAATGTACCTAAACTAATTATGATCAGCATATTTGGCAAGATAGTACTTTTTAAGAGTTGATTTAAAGATATTCAAAGAGTTAATAGTTTTTATATTTGGAGGTAGAGACTGCCACAGTTTAGCTGCAGAAAAATGAACACTGTGCTCCGTTAAAGTTAACCTGTGACGACCTATAACTGGATCAGAAGCATGCCTAGTTTCATAGGGTAAGTTGGAGTAGTTAAAATTAGTTCTATTTCTAAACAAATACACAAGCAATAAATAATTATGGAGATCATCTAATTTCAAAATACCAGTGATATAAAAAAGGGGGTCAGTGTGGGCTAAGTACTCGCTACCGGTGATGATTCTTATTACTCGTTTTTGGAGCATCTCAATAGTATGCAAATGAACATCATAAGTTCCACCCCATAGAATATTTCCGTACATTAGATAAGGGTAGAACAGACTATAGTACAAACTGATTAAAGACTTTTGTGGTAGGAACTCTCTTACTTTGTATATAATGCCAGTCACCTTAGACAACTTTCTACACACTATATCAATATGATCTCTATACTTCAGTCTGCTATCAATGGTAAGACCAAGAAATGATACACTCTCTGAGAAGTCCACTCGGACATCATTCACAATCAGACTGCGTGAGAGGTCGACATCATACATTCTATTCGAGAAAAGGACCGCACCAGTTTTTTCAGCATTCAGTGCCAATCTGTTTGAAATAGACCACGATGAGATAGACTCCAGCTCCCTATTCAGAAGACTACATAATTCCTGGAAATTTGAACCTGCAGCAGAGATAGTTGTATCATCAGCAAATAAGATAGATTTCAAGAAAGGCGAGATATTGGAAAATTCATTGACATACAAAATAAACAAAAGCGGCCCCAACACACTTCCCTGAGGTACACCAATCGAAATACTACCATAACGCGAATAAGAACTGCCGACTTTAACACACTGTCTACGGTTTTCCAAGTAACTCCTAAACCAATTAAGAGTCACACCACGAACACCATAGGCTTCCAGTTTGGAAAGCAAAATACTGTGTTTAACGGTATCAAATGCTTTTGAATAATCAATAAAGACACCAAGGACGTGCTTACGATCTTCCAAATTTTCACAGATGTGCTCAGAAAAGTTCACAATCGCATCCACCGTCGACAGACCTTTGCGGAATCCATATTGCTTGTCACTGACAACATGAAAACGATCAGTGAAAGAAATCAAACGCTTGGCAACACATTTTTCAAATATCTTGCTAAATAATGGAAGAATCGAAATTGGTCGGTAGTTACTAATATCAGTTTTGTCACCTTTTTTAAATATTGGTATAACACAAGCATCCTTAAAGATATCAGGAAAAAACCCACACGAAACAGACATGTTCACAACAATGGAAAGTGGATAACTCAAAATGGAACCACAAGACTTCAACACCTTCACCGAAATAGTATCAATATCATACTTAGTATTTTTCAAAGACAAGATAACATCACTTACTTCATTTTCTGATACTGGATCGAAGAACAGTGAATGAACATTATAATTGATGAAGGAAAGTGGGTTAGCAGAAGAGGCTGGCAGTGACTCACTAAGCACGGATGCAGCCGAACAAAAATGATCATTGAAACACTGGGCGATATCCATGGGGTCAGAAATAACATTACCATCCCTATTAACAGATTCAATTACATGCTTAGTACCACCAAATGAAACAAGTTTTCGTAAATATATCCAAGTTCTCTTCATATCGTTAATGCTACTCTGAAATCGGTTTCTATGGTAAACTACCTTAGCTTTATGCACAATACCATTAACAAAATTACGAACTTTTCTATTTTCAGCCTCGGATATTTGACCCAGCTTGCATTTTTTAAAGCAAATAGATTTATACTTAATTTGTCGTAGTATATCAGATGTTAGCCACGGTTTACAAATACGTTTCCTACTTATCCTCTTCTTTTTCAGTGGAAAACATTTACAATAAATATCGTTAATAGTTTTCAGCAGATACACAGTAGCATTGTTGACATCAGTAAACCCATTCAAATGATCCCAGTTAATAGACAATATTTCATTCTTAAATTCAGCAATCGTTACATCATTAACAAGACGAAACTTAACTTCAACTAAATCATCTAGTCTTCTACCCATTAACATTTCCCTAGATAGAGTTATAAAAGTAGTACAGTGATCAGTTATATTATCCAAGATAATGCCAACACAATTACTGTAATTAGAAGAAAAGTTTATCCAAATATGGTCAAGCAAAGATGGTACATGGTTCAAATTTGAAGAGGGAAACCTAGTAGGTTTGGTAATAACCGGCACATAGTTAAATGCTCTCATAAGAGCAGCAAAATGAGCTGTGTCATTATTGTCAAGAGCAAGCAAATTTATATTAAGGTCACCCAACAAACAGACATCACGTTTAAAAAAGTTACAAGATAGTATATCACAAAGAGTTTTACAGAAGTTCAGTATACTATCGGAGTGAGGTCTGTATATAGCAATGACAAAAAATTCCAAGGATATAAGAGACACCTTTACTACACACGACTCTATAGTATTATTCACAATGGAAAACTCATCTAACTTACAGGTGGTAAATACTTCGCGAACAAAAACAGATACTCCACCACTCCTCCTGCCACATCTAAAGGAGTGGAAAGACTTATAACCTTCCATATCTACAGGTTCACTGAGCCACGTTTCTGTCAACACAATAATGTCTGGGTTAGCATTAATGGTAGACAAAAAACCTAGAAAAGAATCAAAATTTTTATCATAACTCCTAATATTCAAACTGAGAATAATAATATCATTGTTTGTAAATGTGTCCTTCACATTGCCAACCGAGTAATAAAGTGAATTCCTATCCCCAAGTCCAGGATAGAGTTGATTTATGAAGTTATCATCAGGATCTAAATCCCTAAATAAAGGCAAATTATCGTCTTGGACAGCAGTCATAAGTAAATAAATACAAGGAAACAGCTTTGAAACTTACTACAATGAAAAACAGTACCCAGAATACTAATTAAAATCACAAAATACATAATAGAGCACCTTAACAGGAACATACACACACGCACACAAGTGTAGCAAAAACACACTACTACGTACACATGACTCAAATGAAACATATATACAAAAGGAGTCATATTTGATTCACAGAATGAGGCTAGCTGGTGGAGTTTAATTAAACATAGTGAAACCCTATGTCCAGTACTTTGAACATAAAATGAACATAAGAATTCGAAACAAAACATACAATTTAACACGAATAAGCAAACTAGTAACGTACGCATGACTCCTGTGCACAATGAATGTAATGAATGAGTGAGTGTAAAAGCCTGTGTAAGTACAACCTGATAGTGCCGGTGATAAGTGAAACGTACATACAGGCTATCACCGCCTAAAGAATACGCACATAAGAAGGCACAATCACTGAAAAACTGAGTATATAATGAAATGAGCTTACTAAACTGAGTATAATAAATAAATATAGCAGTGGACCAATTGCAATAACAGAACAGATAAACAAATCTCCACCAAAACATAATCACATCACACATATAAGACCAAAATAACTCTATGCAATTAAGCAAGACACACAATACAAAAAATTCGGAAATCAATCCAATACCTAAACAACATAAATTAGGTTCAGTTACCAGACAGGAATAGGTTGAAAGTCAAATGAAAGATTTTTCTCCAACCAGCTCATCGGAGGACATTTGAAATTCGCGATTAAATAATTCATCCAGCTTCTGCATAGTGTTGATGAAAAGCTTCTGATCACGAGCAGATGAGTTAGGTGGTTTTAAGTAGACGTAGACCTTCCCATCTCGTGAACCACATCCAGTTATTTTCTGAGGAAATTTTTTCCTGGCCTGCCTCAATCTATAGAAAATTGAGGCTCGCATAGGAGTGAGATCATCATTAACGAAAAGACCCGGCGGCTTTACATTACGGCATGATAACATTACATCTTTCTTTGCATCACCGTTCACCACTTTAACCAATACATTTCTTGAGTCTTGAGATTGAGATTTACGCTTTGATCCCAAGCGATATGCCGACATTAGGGTATCCTGTGGCATAACGTAGTTCAGGCTACATTTTAACAACTCGATGATAGGTTGCTTGAGATCAATGTCTGGAGGTAATTTGCTCAATTCCTTACCAGAGAGAATAAAGTTGGTGCTTCTTCCAGATGTTTCTAGAGACTCTATACGCTCCTCCAAGCTGGAAATCTTAACCTTCAATACAGCATTTTCTCGTTCGTAGGTGTCCAACTTAGCATCCCTAGCGTCCAGTCTATCAACTATAGCATCCAGTTTCTCAGCCAGCAGTTTCAGGATAATTGTACCTTCTTTCGACAGAGACTGCGTTTCAATATTATCACCGGGTGAGCGTGATTTCACACTTGCTGCATCAGAGGGCCTCTTCCAACTAGGGGGTGGAAGTTTAGGCCTATTAGGAGAGGAAGATTTCTTAAAAAATCTCGGGATATTAGTAATATCACTGGATAAGCGTGAATTCACCTCTGCTGCAACAGAAGGCCTTTTCCGACTAGGGGGCGGAAGATTAGGCCTAATAGGAGATGAAGAGTTCTTTGTAAATCTAGGCATAGTAGATTCACCGATTGATACAAAATTTCACTGACACTAGGTGAAATAACAGACACACAGAACCAAATAAGCAGGAGCTAAGACACCTGACAACCTCACAGTGTGAATAACTGAATAACTATGAATAACTGAATAACTAACACCCTCTACCTGTCTAACTGTTATAACTGAAAATACACTGAGGAGAAGTGTTACAACACACTCTACCTGTCTAACTGTTACCACTGTAAATACACTGAGGAGAAGTGTTACATTACACTCTACCTGTCTAACTGTTACCACTGTAAATACACTGAGGAGAAGTGTTACAATACACTCTACCTGTCTAACTGTTACAACTGTAAATACACTGAGGAGAAGTGTTACAACACACTCTACCTGTCTAACTGTTACCACTGTAAATACACTGAGGAGAAGCATTACAACACACTCTACCTGTCTAACTGTTACCACTGTAAATACACTGAGGAGAAGTGTTACAACACACTCTACCTGTCTAACTGTTACCACTGAAAATACACTGAGGAGAAGCGTTACAACACACTCTACCTGTCTAACTGTTACCACTGTAAATACACTGAGGAGAAGCGTTACAACACACTCTACCTGTCTAACTGTTACCACTGAAAATACACTGAGGAGAAGCGTTACAACACACTCTACCTGTCTAACTGTTACCACTGTAAATACACTGAGGAGAAGTGTTACAACACACTCTACCTGTCTAACTGTTACCACTGAAAATACACTGAGGAGAAGCGTTACAACACACTCTACCTGTCTAACTGTTACCACTGTAAATACACTGAGGAGAAGCGTTACAACACACTCTACCTGTCTAACTGTTACCACTGAAAATACACTGAGGAGAAGCGTTACAACACACTCTACCTGTCTTACTGTTACCACTGTAAATACACTGAGGAGAAGCGTTACAACACACTCTACCTGTCTAACTGTTACCACTGTAAATACACTGAGGAGAAGTGTTACAACACACTCTACCTGTCTAACTGTTACAACTGTAAATACACTGAGGAGAAGTGTTACAACACACTCTACCTGTCTAACTGTTACCACTGAAAATACACTGAGGAGAAGTGTTACAACACACTCTACCTGTCTAACTGTTACCACTGTAAATACACTGAGGAGAAGTGTTACAACACACTCTATCTGTCTAACTGTTACAACTGTAAATACACTGAGGAGAAGCGTTACAACACACTCTACCTGTCTAACTGTTACAACTGTAAATACACTGAGGAGAAGTGTTACAACACACTCTTCCTGTCTAACTGTTACCACTGTAAATACACTGAGGAGAAGTGTTACAACACACTCTACCTGTCTAACTGTTACCACTGTAAATACACTGAGGAGAAGTGTTACAACACTCTCTACCTGTCTAACTGTTACAACTGTAAATACACTGAGGAGAAGTGTTACAACACACTCTACCTGTCTAACTGTTACCACTGTAAATACACTGAGGAGAAGTGTTACAACACACTCTACCTGTCTAACTGTTACAACTGTAAATACACTGAGGAGAAGTGTTACAACACACTCTACCTGTCTAACTGTTACCACTGAAAATACACTGAGGAGAAGCGTTACAACACACTCTACCTGCCTAACTGTTACCACTGTAAATACACTGAGGAGAAGTGTTACAACACACTCTACCTGTCTAACTGTTACCACTGAAAATACACTGAGGAGAAGCGTTACAACACACTCTACCTGTCTAACTGTTACCACTGTAAATACACTGAGGAGAAGTGTTACAACACACTCTACCTGTCTAACTGTTACCACTGAAAATACACTGAGGAGAAGCGTTACAACACACTCTACCTGTCTAACTGTTACCACTGAAAATACACTGAGGAGAAGCGTTACAACACACTCTACCTGTCTAACTGTTACCACTGTAAATACACTGAGGAGAAGTGTTACAACACACTCTACCTGTCTTACTGTTACCACTGAAAATACACTGAGGAGAAGCGTTACAACACACTCTACCTGTCTAACTGTTACCACTGTAAATACACTGAGGAGAAGCGTTACAACACACTCTACCTGTCTAACTGTTACCACTGAAAATACACTGAGGAGAAGCGTTACAACACACTCTACCTGTCTAACTTTTACCACTGAAAATACACTGATGAGAAGCGTTACAACACACTCTACCTGTCTAACTGTTACCACTGTAAATACACTGAGGAGAAGTGTTACAACACACTCTACCTGTCTAACTGTTACAACTGTAAATACACTGAGGAGAAGTGTTACAACACACTCTACCTGTCTAACTGTTACCACTGAAAATACACTGAGGAGAAGTGTTACAACACACTCTACCTGTCTAACTGTTACAACTGTAAATACTCTGAGGAGAAGCGTTACAACACACTCTACCTGTCTAACTGTTACAACTAAAATACACTGAGGAGAAGTGTTACAACACACTCTACCTGTCTAACTGTTACAACTGTAAATACACTGAGGAGAAGTGTTACAACACACTCTACCTGTCTAACTGTTACCACTGTAAATACACTGAGGAGAAGTGTTACAACACCCTCTACCTGTCTAACTGTTACAACTGAGAATACACTGAGGAGAAGTGTTACAACACACTCTACCTGTCTAACTGTTACCACTGAAAATACACTGAGGAGAAGTGTTACAACACACTCTACCTGTCTAACTGTTACAACTGTAAATACACTGAGGAGAAGTGTTACAACACACTCTACCTGTCTAACTGTTACCACTGAAAATACACTGAGGAGAAGTGTTACAACACACTCTACCTGTCTAACTGTTACCACTGTAAATACACTGAGGAGAAGTGTTACAACACACTCTATCTGTCTAACTGTTACAACTGTAAATACACTGAGGAGAAGCGTTACAACACACTCTACCTGTCTAACTGTTACAACTGTAAATACACTGAGGAGAAGTGTTACAACACACTCTTCCTGTCTAACTGTTACCACTGTAAATACACTGAGGAGAAGTGTTACAACACACTCTACCTGTCTAACTGTTACCACTGTAAATACACTGAGGAGAAGTGTTACAACACTCTCTACCTGTCTAACTGTTACAACTGTAAATACACTGAGGAGAAGTGTTACAACACACTCTACCTGTCTAACTGTTACCACTGTAAATACACTGAGGAGAAGTGTTACAACACACTCTACCTGTCTAACTGTTACAACTGTAAATACACTGAGGAGAAGTGTTACAACACACTCTACCTGTCTAACTGTTACCACTGAAAATACACTGAGGAGAAGCGTTACAACACACTCTACCTGCCTAACTGTTACCACTGTAAATACACTGAGGAGAAGTGTTACAACACACTCTACCTGTCTAACTGTTACCACTGAAAATACACTGAGGAGAAGCGTTACAACACACTCTACCTGTCTAACTGTTACCACTGTAAATACGCTGAGGAGAAGTGTTACAACACACTCTACCTGTCTAACTGTTACCACTGAAAATACACTGAGGAGAAGCGTTACAACACACTCTACCTGTCTAACTGTTACCACTGAAAATACACTGAGGAGAAGCGTTACAACACACTCTACCTGTCTAACTGTTACCACTGTAAATACACTGAGGAGAAGTGTTACAACACACTCTACCTGTCTTACTGTTACCACTGAAAATACACTGAGGAGAAGCGTTACAACACACTCTACCTGTCTAACTGTTACCACTGTAAATACACTGAGGAGAAGCGTTACAACACACTCTACCTGTCTAACTGTTACCACTGAAAATACACTGAGGAGAAGCGTTACAACACACTCTACCTGTCTAACTGTTACCACTGAAAATACACTGATGAGAAGCGTTACAACACACTCTACCTGTCTAACTGTTACCACTGTAAATACACTGAGGAGAAGTGTTACAACACACTCTACCTGTCTAACTGTTACAACTGTAAATACACTGAGGAGAAGTGTTACAACACACTCTACCTGTCTAACTGTTACCACTGAAAATACACTGAGGAGAAGTGTTACAACACACTCTACCTGTCTAACTGTTACAACTAGAAATACTCTGAGGAGAAGCGTTACAACACACTCTACCTGTCTAACTGTTACAACTAAAATACACTGAGGAGAAGTGTTACAACACACTCTACCTGTCTAACTGTTACAACTGTAAATACACTGAGGAGAAGTGTTACAACACACTCTACCTGTCTAACTGTTACCACTGTAAATACACTGAGGAGAAGTGTTACAACACCCTCTACCTGTCTAACTGTTACAACTGAGAATACACTGAGGAGAAGTGTTACAACACACTCTACCTGTCTAACTGTTACCACTGTAAATACACTGAGGAGAAATGTTACAACACACTCTACCTGTCTAACTGTTACCACTGTAAATACACTGAGGAGAAGTGTTACAACACACTCTACCTGTCTAACTGTTACAACTGTAAATACACTGAGGAGAAGTGTTACAACACACTCTACCTGTCTAACTGTTACCACTGTAAATACACTGAGGAGAAGTGTTACAACACACTCTACCTGTCTAACTGTTACCACTGTAAATACACTGAGGAGAAGTGTTACAACACACTCTACCTGTCTAACTGTTACCACTGAAAATACACTGAGGAGAAGTGTTACAACACTCTCTACCTGTCTAACTGTTACCACTGAAAATACACTGAGGAGAAGTGTTACAACACACTCTACCTGTCTAACAGTTACCACTGTAAATACACTGAGGAGAAGTGTTACAACACACTCTACCTGTCTAACTGTTACCACTGTAAATACACTGAGGAGAAGTGTTACAACACACTCTACCTGTCTAACTGTTACCACTGAAAATACACTGAGGAGAAGCGTTACAACACACTCTACCTGTCTAACTGTTACAACTGTAAATACACTGAGGAGAAGTGTTACAACACCCTCTACCTGTCTAACTGTTACCACTGTAAATACACTGAGGAGAAGTGTTACAACACACTCTACCTGTCTAACTGTTACCGCTGAAAATACACTGAGGAGAAGTGTTACAACACACTCTACCTGTCTAACTGTTACCACTGTAAATACACTGAGGAGAAGTGTTACAACACACTCTACCTGTCTAACTGTTACCACTGAAAATACACTGAGGAGAAGCGTTACAACACACTCTACCTGTCTAACTGTTACCACTGTAAATACACTGATGAGAAGCGTTACAACACACTCTACCTGTCTAACTGTTACCACTGAAAATACACTGAGGAGAAGCGTTACAACACACTCTACCTGTCTAACTGTTACCACTGTAAATACACTGAGGAGAAGTGTTACAACACACTCTACCTGTCTAACTGTTACCACTGAAAATACACTGAGGAGAAGCGTTACAACACACTCTACCTGTCTAACTGTTACCACTGTAAATATACTGAGGAGAAGCGTTACAACACACTCTACCTGTCTAACTGTTACCACTGAAAATACACTGAGGAGAAGCGTTACAACACACTCTACCTGTCTAACTGTTACCACTGTAAATACACTGAGGAGAAGTGTTACAACACACTCTACCTGTCTAACTGTTACAACTGTAAATACACTGAGGAGAAGTGTTACAACACACTCTACCTGTCTAACTGTTACCACTGAAAATACACTGAGGAGAAGTGTTACAACACACTCTACCTGTCTAACTGTTACCACTGTAAATACACTGAGGAGAAGTGTTACAACACACTCTATCTGTCTAACTGTTACAACTGTAAATACACTGAGGAGAAGCGTTACAACACACTCTACCTGTCTAACTGTTACAACTGTAAATACACTGAGGAGAAGTGTTACAACACACTCTTCCTGTCTAACTGTTACCACTGTAAATACACTGAGGAGAAGTGTTACAACACACTCTACCTGTCTAACTGTTACCACTGTAAATACACTGAGGAGAAGTGTTACAACACTCTCTACCTGTCTAACTGTTACTACTGTAAATACACTGAGGAGAAGTGTTACAACACACTCTACCTGTCTAACTGTTACCACTGTAAATACACTGAGGAGAAGTGTTACAACACACTCTACCTGTCTAACTGTTACAACTGTAAATACACTGAGGAGAAGTGTTACAACACACTCTACCTGTCTAACTGTTACCACTGAAAATACACTGAGGAGAAGCGTTACAACACACTCTACCTGCCTAACTGTTACCACTGTAAATACACTGAGAAGAAGTGTTACAACACACTCTACCTGTCTAACTGTTACCACTGAAAATACACTGAGGAGAAGCGTTACAACACACTCTACCTGTCTAACTGTTACCACTGTAAATACACTGAGGAGAAGTGTTACAACACACTCTACCTGTCTAACTGTTACCACTGAAAATACACTGAGGAGAAGCGTTACAACACACTCTACCTGTCTAACTGTTACCACTGAAAATACACTGAGGAGAAGCGTTACAACACACTCTACCTGTCTAACTGTTACCACTGTAAATACACTGAGGAGAAGTGTTACAACACACTCTACCTGTCTAACTGTTACCACTGAAAATACACTGAGGAGAAGCGTTACAACACACTCTACCTGTCTAACTGTTACCACTGTAAATACACTGAGGAGAAGCGTTACAACACACTCTACCTGTCTAACTGTTACCACTGAAAATACACTGAGGAGAAGCGTTACAACACACTCTACCTGTCTAACTGTTACCACTGAAAATTCACTGATGAGAAGCGTTACAACACACTCTACCTGTCTAACTGTTACCACTGTAAATACACTGAGGAGAAGTGTTACAACACACTCTACCTGTCTAACTGTTACAACTGAGAATACACTGAGGAGAAGTGTTACAACACACTCTACCTGTCTAACTGTTACCACTGTAAATACACTGAGGAGAAGTGTTACAACACACTCTACCTGTCTAACTGTTACCACTGTAAATACACTGAGGAGAAGTGTTACAACACACTCTACCTGTCTAACTGTTACAACTGTAAATACACTGAGGAGAAGTGTTACAACACACTCTACCTGTCTAACTGTTACCACTGTAAATACACTGAGGAGAAGTGTTACAACACTCTCTACCTGTCTAACTGTTACAACTGAAAATACACTGAGGAGAAGTGTTACAACACACTCTACCTGTCTTACTGTTACCACTGTAAATACACTGAGGAGAAGTGTTACAACACACTCTACCTGTCTAACTGTTACCACTGAAAATACACTGAGGAGAAGTGTTACAACACTCTCTACCTGTCTAACTGTTACCACTGAAAATACACTGAGGAGAAGTGTTACAACACACTCTACCTGTCTAACAGTTACCATTTTAAATACACTGAGGAGAAGTGTTACAACACACTCTACCTGTCTAACTGTTACCACTGAAAATACACTGAGGAGAAGTGTTACAACACACTCTACCTGTCTAACTGTTACCACTGAAAATACACTGAGGAGAAGTGTTACAACACACTCTACCTGTCTAACTGTTACCACTGTAAATACACTGAGGAGAAGTGTTACAACACACTCTACCTGTCTAACTGTTACCACTGAAAATACACTGAGGAGAAGTGTTACAACACCCTCTACCTGTCTAACTGTTACCACTGTAAATACACTGAGGAGAAGTGTTACAACACACTCTACCTGTCTAACTGTTACCACTGTAAATACACTGAGGAGAAGTGTTACAACACTCTCTACCTGTCTAACTGTTACAAATGAAAATACACTGAGGAGAAGTGTTACAACACACTCTACCTGTCTAACAGTTACCACTGTAAATACACTGAGGAGAAGTGTTACAACACACTCTACCTGTCTAACTGTTACCACTGAAAATACACTGAGGAGAAGTGTTACAACACACTCTACCTGTCTAACTGTTACCACTGTAAATACACTGAGGAGAAGTGTTACAACACACTCTACCTGTCTAACTGTTACTACTGAAAATACACTGAGAAGAAGTGTTACAACACACTCTACCTGTCTAACTGTTACCACTGTAAATACACTGAGGAGAAGTGTTACAACACACTCTACCTGTCTAACTGTTACCACTGAAAATACACTGAGGAGAAGTGTTACAACACCCTCTACCTGTCTAACTGTTACAACTGAAAATACACTGAGGAGAAGTGTTACAACACACTCTACCTGTCTAACTGTTACCACTGTAAATACACTGAGGAGAAGTGTTACAACACACTCTACCTGTATAACTGTTACCACTGTAAATACACTGAGGAGAAGTGTTACAACACACTCTACCTGTCTAACTGTTACCACTGTAAATACACTGAGGAGAAGTGTTACAACACACTCTACCTGTCTAACTGTTACCACTGAAAATACACTGAGGAGAAGTGTTACAACACACTCTACCTGTCTAACTGTTACAACTGTAAATACACTGAGGAGAAGTGTTACAACACACTCTACCTGTCTAACTGTTACCACTGTAAATACACTGAGGAGAAGTGTTACAACACACTCTACCTGTCTAACTGTTACCACTGAAAATACACTGAGGAGAAGTGTTACAACACTCTCTACCTGTCTAACTGTTACCACTGTAAATACACTGAGGAGAAGTGTTACAACACACTCTACCTGTCTAACTGTTACAACTGTAAATACACTGAGGAGAAGTGTTACAACACTCTCTACCTGTCTAACTGTTACCACTGAAAATACACTGAGGAGAAGTGTTACAACACTCTCTACCTGTCTAACTGTTACCACTGTAAATACACTGAGGAGAAGTGTTACAACACACTCTACCTGCCTAACTGTTACCACTGTAAATACACTGAGGAGAAGTGTTACAACACACTCTACCTGTCTAACTGTTACCACTGAAAATACACTGAGGAGAAGCGTTACAACACACTCTACCTGTCTAACTGTTACCACTGTAAATACACTGAGGAGAAGTGTTACAACACACTCTACCTGTCTAACTGTTACCACTGAAAATACACTGAGGAGAAGCGTTACAACACACTCTACCTGTCTAACTGTTACCACTGAAAATACACTGAGGAGAAGCGTTACAACACACTCTACCTGTCTAACTGTTACCACTGTAAATACACTGAGGAGAAGTGTTACAACACACTCTACCTGTCTTACTGTTACCACTGAAAATACACTGAGGAGAAGCGTTACAACACACTCTACCTGTCTAACTGTTACCACTGTAAATACACTGAGGAGAAGCGTTACAACACACTCTACCTGTCTAACTGTTACCACTGAAAATACACTGAGGAGAAGCGTTACAACACACTCTACCTGTCTAACTTTTACCACTGAAAATACACTGATGAGAAGCGTTACAACACACTCTACCTGTCTAACTGTTACCACTGTAAATACACTGAGGAGAAGTGTTACAACACACTCTACCTGTCTAACTGTTACAACTGTAAATACACTGAGGAGAAGTGTTACAACACACTCTACCTGTCTAACTGTTACCACTGAAAATACACTGAGGAGAAGTGTTACAACACACTCTACCTGTCTAACTGTTACAACTGTAAATACTCTGAGGAGAAGCGTTACAACACACTCTACCTGTCTAACTGTTACAACTAAAATACACTGAGGAGAAGTGTTACAACACACTCTACCTGTCTAACTGTTACAACTGTAAATACACTGAGGAGAAGTGTTACAACACACTCTACCTGTCTAACTGTTACCACTGTAAATACACTGAGGAGAAGTGTTACAACACCCTCTACCTGTCTAACTGTTACAACTGAGAATACACTGAGGAGAAGTGTTACAACACACTCTACCTGTCTAACTGTTACCACTGAAAATACACTGAGGAGAAGTGTTACAACACACTCTACCTGTCTAACTGTTACAACTGTAAATACACTGAGGAGAAGTGTTACAACACACTCTACCTGTCTAACTGTTACCACTGAAAATACACTGAGGAGAAGTGTTACAACACACTCTACCTGTCTAACTGTTACCACTGTAAATACACTGAGGAGAAGTGTTACAACACACTCTATCTGTCTAACTGTTACAACTGTAAATACACTGAGGAGAAGCGTTACAACACACTCTACCTGTCTAACTGTTACAACTGTAAATACACTGAGGAGAAGTGTTACAACACACTCTTCCTGTCTAACTGTTACCACTGTAAATACACTGAGGAGAAGTGTTACAACACACTCTACCTGTCTAACTGTTACCACTGTAAATACACTGAGGAGAAGTGTTACAACACTCTCTACCTGTCTAACTGTTACAACTGTAAATACACTGAGGAGAAGTGTTACAACACACTCTACCTGTCTAACTGTTACCACTGTAAATACACTGAGGAGAAGTGTTACAACACACTCTACCTGTCTAACTGTTACAACTGTAAATACACTGAGGAGAAGTGTTACAACACACTCTACCTGTCTAACTGTTACCACTGAAAATACACTGAGGAGAAGCGTTACAACACACTCTACCTGCCTAACTGTTACCACTGTAAATACACTGAGGAGAAGTGTTACAACACACTCTACCTGTCTAACTGTTACCACTGAAAATACACTGAGGAGAAGCGTTACAACACACTCTACCTGTCTAACTGTTACCACTGTAAATACGCTGAGGAGAAGTGTTACAACACACTCTACCTGTCTAACTGTTACCACTGAAAATACACTGAGGAGAAGCGTTACAACACACTCTACCTGTCTAACTGTTACCACTGAAAATACACTGAGGAGAAGCGTTACAACACACTCTACCTGTCTAACTGTTACCACTGTAAATACACTGAGGAGAAGTGTTACAACACACTCTACCTGTCTTACTGTTACCACTGAAAATACACTGAGGAGAAGCGTTACAACACACTCTACCTGTCTAACTGTTACCACTGTAAATACACTGAGGAGAAGCGTTACAACACACTCTACCTGTCTAACTGTTACCACTGAAAATACACTGAGGAGAAGCGTTACAACACACTCTACCTGTCTAACTGTTACCACTGAAAATACACTGATGAGAAGCGTTACAACACACTCTACCTGTCTAACTGTTACCACTGTAAATACACTGAGGAGAAGTGTTACAACACACTCTACCTGTCTAACTGTTACAACTGTAAATACACTGAGGAGAAGTGTTACAACACACTCTACCTGTCTAACTGTTACCACTGAAAATACACTGAGGAGAAGTGTTACAACACACTCTACCTGTCTAACTGTTACAACTAGAAATACTCTGAGGAGAAGCGTTACAACACACTCTACCTGTCTAACTGTTACAACTAAAATACACTGAGGAGAAGTGTTACAACACACTCTACCTGTCTAACTGTTACAACTGTAAATACACTGAGGAGAAGTGTTACAACACACTCTACCTGTCTAACTGTTACCACTGTAAATACACTGAGGAGAAGTGTTACAACACCCTCTACCTGTCTAACTGTTACAACTGAGAATACACTGAGGAGAAGTGTTACAACACACTCTACCTGTCTAACTGTTACCACTGTAAATACACTGAGGAGAAATGTTACAACACACTCTACCTGTCTAACTGTTACCACTGTAAATACACTGAGGAGAAGTGTTACAACACACTCTACCTGTCTAACTGTTACAACTGTAAATACACTGAGGAGAAGTGTTACAACACACTCTACCTGTCTAACTGTTACCACTGTAAATACACTGAGGAGAAGTGTTACAACACACTCTACCTGTCTAACTGTTACCACTGTAAATACACTGAGGAGAAGTGTTACAACACACTCTACCTGTCTAACTGTTACCACTGAAAATACACTGAGGAGAAGTGTTACAACACTCTCTACCTGTCTAACTGTTACCACTGAAAATACACTGAGGAGAAGTGTTACAACACACTCTACCTGTCTAACAGTTACCACTGTAAATACACTGAGGAGAAGTGTTACAACACACTCTACCTGTCTAACTGTTACCACTGTAAATACACTGAGGAGAAGTGTTACAACACACTCTACCTGTCTAACTGTTACCACTGAAAATACACTGAGGAGAAGCGTTACAACACACTCTACCTGTCTAACTGTTACAACTGTAAATACACTGAGGAGAAGTGTTACAACACCCTCTACCTGTCTAACTGTTACCACTGTAAATACACTGAGGAGAAGTGTTACAACACACTCTACCTGTCTAACTGTTACCGCTGAAAATACACTGAGGAGAAGTGTTACAACACACTCTACCTGTCTAACTGTTACCACTGTAAATACACTGAGGAGAAGTGTTACAACACACTCTACCTGTCTAACTGTTACCACTGAAAATACACTGAGGAGAAGCGTTACAACACACTCTACCTGTCTAACTGTTACCACTGTAAATACACTGATGAGAAGCGTTACAACACACTCTACCTGTCTAACTGTTACCACTGAAAATACACTGAGGAGAAGCGTTACAACACACTCTACCTGTCTAACTGTTACCACTGTAAATACACTGAGGAGAAGTGTTACAACACACTCTACCTGTCTAACTGTTACCACTGAAAATACACTGAGGAGAAGCGTTACAACACACTCTACCTGTCTAACTGTTACCACTGTAAATATACTGAGGAGAAGCGTTACAACACACTCTACCTGTCTAACTGTTACCACTGAAAATACACTGAGGAGAAGCGTTACAACACACTCTACCTGTCTAACTGTTACCACTGTAAATACACTGAGGAGAAGTGTTACAACACACTCTACCTGTCTAACTGTTACAACTGTAAATACACTGAGGAGAAGTGTTACAACACACTCTACCTGTCTAACTGTTACCACTGAAAATACACTGAGGAGAAGTGTTACAACACACTCTACCTGTCTAACTGTTACCACTGTAAATACACTGAGGAGAAGTGTTACAACACACTCTATCTGTCTAACTGTTACAACTGTAAATACACTGAGGAGAAGCGTTACAACACACTCTACCTGTCTAACTGTTACAACTGTAAATACACTGAGGAGAAGTGTTACAACACACTCTTCCTGTCTAACTGTTACCACTGTAAATACACTGAGGAGAAGTGTTACAACACACTCTACCTGTCTAACTGTTACCACTGTAAATACACTGAGGAGAAGTGTTACAACACTCTCTACCTGTCTAACTGTTACTACTGTAAATACACTGAGGAGAAGTGTTACAACACACTCTACCTGTCTAACTGTTACCACTGTAAATACACTGAGGAGAAGTGTTACAACACACTCTACCTGTCTAACTGTTACAACTGTAAATACACTGAGGAGAAGTGTTACAACACACTCTACCTGTCTAACTGTTACCACTGAAAATACACTGAGGAGAAGCGTTACAACACACTCTACCTGCCTAACTGTTACCACTGTAAATACACTGAGAAGAAGTGTTACAACACACTCTACCTGTCTAACTGTTACCACTGAAAATACACTGAGGAGAAGCGTTACAACACACTCTACCTGTCTAACTGTTACCACTGTAAATACACTGAGGAGAAGTGTTACAACACACTCTACCTGTCTAACTGTTACCACTGAAAATACACTGAGGAGAAGCGTTACAACACACTCTACCTGTCTAACTGTTACCACTGAAAATACACTGAGGAGAAGCGTTACAACACACTCTACCTGTCTAACTGTTACCACTGTAAATACACTGAGGAGAAGTGTTACAACACACTCTACCTGTCTAACTGTTACCACTGAAAATACACTGAGGAGAAGCGTTACAACACACTCTACCTGTCTAACTGTTACCACTGTAAATACACTGAGGAGAAGCGTTACAACACACTCTACCTGTCTAACTGTTACCACTGAAAATACACTGAGGAGAAGCGTTACAACACACTCTACCTGTCTAACTGTTACCACTGAAAATACACTGATGAGAAGCGTTACAACACACTCTACCTGTCTAACTGTTACCACTGTAAATACACTGAGGAGAAGTGTTACAACACACTCTACCTGTCTAACTGTTACAACTGAGAATACACTGAGGAGAAGTGTTACAACACACTCTACCTGTCTAACTGTTACCACTGTAAATACACTGAGGAGAAGTGTTACAACACACTCTACCTGTCTAACTGTTACCACTGTAAATACACTGAGGAGAAGTGTTACAACACACTCTACCTGTCTAACTGTTACAACTGTAAATACACTGAGGAGAAGTGTTACAACACACTCTACCTGTCTAACTGTTACCACTGTAAATACACTGAGGAGAAGTGTTACAACACTCTCTACCTGTCTAACTGTTACAACTGAAAATACACTGAGGAGAAGTGTTACAACACACTCTACCTGTCTTACTGTTACCACTGTAAATACACTGAGGAGAAGTGTTACAACACACTCTACCTGTCTAACTGTTACCACTGAAAATACACTGAGGAGAAGTGTTACAACACTCTCTACCTGTCTAACTGTTACCACTGAAAATACACTGAGGAGAAGTGTTACAACACACTCTACCTGTCTAACAGTTACCATTTTAAATACACTGAGGAGAAGTGTTACAACACACTCTACCTGTCTAACTGTTACCACTGAAAATACACTGAGGAGAAGTGTTACAACACACTCTACCTGTCTAACTGTTACCACTGAAAATACACTGAGGAGAAGTGTTACAACACACTCTACCTGTCTAACTGTTACCACTGTAAATACACTGAGGAGAAGTGTTACAACACACTCTACCTGTCTAACTGTTACCACTGAAAATACACTGAGGAGAAGTGTTACAACACCCTCTACCTGTCTAACTGTTACCACTGTAAATACACTGAGGAGAAGTGTTACAACACACTCTACCTGTCTAACTGTTACCACTGTAAATACACTGAGGAGAAGTGTTACAACACTCTCTACCTGTCTAACTGTTACAAATGAAAATACACTGAGGAGAAGTGTTACAACACACTCTACCTGTCTAACAGTTACCACTGTAAATACACTGAGGAGAAGTGTTACAACACACTCTACCTGTCTAACTGTTACCACTGAAAATACACTGAGGAGAAGTGTTACAACACACTCTACCTGTCTAACTGTTACCACTGTAAATACACTGAGGAGAAGTGTTACAACACACTCTACCTGTCTAACTGTTACTACTGAAAATACACTGAGAAGAAGTGTTACAACACACTCTACCTGTCTAACTGTTACCACTGTAAATACACTGAGGAGAAGTGTTACAACACACTCTACCTGTCTAACTGTTACCACTGAAAATACACTGAGGAGAAGTGTTACAACACCCTCTACCTGTCTAACTGTTACAACTGAAAATACACTGAGGAGAAGTGTTACAACACACTCTACCTGTCTAACTGTTACCACTGTAAATACACTGAGGAGAAGTGTTACAACACACTCTACCTGTATAACTGTTACCACTGTAAATACACTGAGGAGAAGTGTTACAACACACTCTACCTGTCTAACTGTTACCACTGTAAATACACTGAGGAGAAGTGTTACAACACACTCTACCTGTCTAACTGTTACCACTGAAAATACACTGAGGAGAAGTGTTACAACACACTCTACCTGTCTAACTGTTACAACTGTAAATACACTGAGGAGAAGTGTTACAACACACTCTACCTGTCTAACTGTTACCACTGTAAATACACTGAGGAGAAGTGTTACAACACACTCTACCTGTCTAACTGTTACCACTGAAAATACACTGAGGAGAAGTGTTACAACACTCTCTACCTGTCTAACTGTTACCACTGTAAATACACTGAGGAGAAGTGTTACAACACACTCTACCTGTCTAACTGTTACAACTGTAAATACACTGAGGAGAAGTGTTACAACACTCTCTACCTGTCTAACTGTTACCACTGAAAATACACTGAGGAGAAGTGTTACAACACTCTCTACCTGTCTAACTGTTACCACTGTAAATACACTGAGGAGAAGTGTTACAACACACTCTACCTGTCTAACTGTTACAACTAACTGTGACTGGAAGTGAAAGTAACTCATGTTATCTTTATCTCTCCAGTTTAAATAAATTGCGTCTAATATTGATATAGAATATTTCGACGTAATATGCTAGATAAGCGTTGATTAGATATTGAAAAGATAGCGCTGTATCGTTAGAGAATATTGTTTTTTTCATTAACAAATGCTTGGGCTATCGTTCGATAGATGGCGTTGTTTGCATTATTTTTAGATATGTAACGTTGAATAATCACACAGGTAAACTTAATCATTTCACTAATTCAAGTATTCAAGGTAACTAAATCAATTAAGAAAAATATTTGCTTCCGCACAGCTGTTCAGGTTGGCAAAATGCCTAAACTATCACCTCCACTCGGTCCTCATTCTAGCAATAATGACCAAGTTGCAACATTGCGCTGTGATTGGTGAGCGATGTTGAAGATTATATTTGAAAATTTCAATTGTCAATCATTGGAGAGGTGGAATTCGGATTATTCTTACAACAGAATGAAGTAATCATTAGTAATTTATGGAGTTAGACATTATTGCGTTGAATGCTGATAAATGACCGTTTTATGCCCAACGTTTATAGAAATGTAACAAGAAATGGCCAATGACTTACAAAAAACTTAAGCTCATTACCATTAGATTTGAGATATTTATCACTTTACCAGCTATAATAGAGTGAAGTGAGTCATTCTAAGGACGTACGTATTAACGGGATGAACTTTTTGGCGCGAAGAAGACGGACCAAATAGAGACAAAGTCACTGCTAGGTGCAATGACGTAAAAGTCTTTAGACCAATCGGAGACACAGTCAATACTCGGTACAATGACGTAAAAATCTTTAGACCAATCGGAGACACAGTCACTGCTCGGTACGAAGACATAAAAATCTTTAGACCAATCGGAGACACAGTCACTGCTCAGTACGAAGACGAAAAAGTCTTTAGACCAATCAGAGACCCAGTCAATACTCGGTACGAAGACGTAAAATCTTCAGACCAATCGGAGACACAGTCACTGCTCCGTACGAAGACGAAAAAGTCTTTAGACCAATCGGAGACACAGTCAATACTCGGTACGAAGACATAAAATCTTCAGACCAATCGGAGACACAGTCACTGCTCGGTACGAAGACGAAAAAGTTTTTAGACCAATCGGAGACACAGTCAATACTCGGTACGAAGACATAAAAATCTTTATACCAATCGGAGACACAGTTACTGCTCGGTACGAAGACGAAAAAGTTTTTAGACCAATCGGAGACACAGTCAATACTCGGTACGAAGACATAAAAATCTTTAGACCAATCGGAGACACAGTCAATACTCGGTACGAAGACGTAAAATCTTCAGACCAATCGGAGACACAGTCACTGCTCGGTACGAAGACGAAAAAGTTTTTAGACCAATCGGAGACACAGTCAATACTCGGTACGAAGACATAAAAATCTTTATACCAATCGGAGACACAGTCACTGCTCGGTACGAAGACGAAAAAGTTTTTAGACCAATCGGAGACACAGTCAATACTCGGTACGAAGACGAAAAAGTTTTTAGACCAATCGGAGACATATCGTGTTAGTTATTCTACATATTAGAAGCGATTGAAAGATTGAATATAAAAACATGAAGATTTAAATGATTACATGACATTAATATTCTAAAACTTGTTTGGAATTTTATAAAATGGTAAATTATTCTTCTCTTGAAAACAAGATGACGCTGATGTGACAAGGTTGAGTGGCGATTAATTAATTAATTGATAAAGGCATTTGAGGGTAACTGCTTTATTCACATAAACACAAATATAAAATAATTGAATTTTTAAATTTGAATTAAATGTTAAAATATTATTATAAGGGTAACTATTGAAATGATACGAGCGTAAACGGTATTAGAAGACATGTTGTTTTACGGAGTGACTGCAGATTGTGTCCCAAAAGTAAATACTTCTCGGCAATTTAGAATTTAGGTATTTCTTAACTTATTTTGACCTTTGAAACTGTGACCTGTGATTCTGGTCAAGGGTTACAGATGACACTTTTAATCATTTTTGATATATATAATTTGGTCAAAATTTCTAGCAGTAAAAGAAACTAGAAAAATTAAAATAATTGTAATAATATTTGGATTAAAAAGTACAGACATGAAAGGAAATTCTAATTTTTAAGAGACATCTTCATGTTCGTAATATTTGATTGATCTATATTCAAATAATGATAATAATTGTCTAATAATTTTGGGCAGCTTCTAAAGCTTCTAAATTTTGTCATAAAAACATGACACTTAGAAGCATCAACTGTAATTTTGATTTTCTTTAGTGTGTCAGTGTGATGCACTTTAGTGTGTCAGCATTGCAGTGTGATGTACTTTAGTGTCTCAGCATTGCAGTGAGATGCACTTTAGTGTGTCAGCATTGCAGTGTGATGCACTTTAGTGTCTCAGCATTGCAGTGTGATGCACTTTAGTGTCTCAGCATTGCAGTGTGATGCACTTTAGTGTCTCAGCATTGCAGTGTGATGCACTTTAGTGTCTCAGCATTGCAGTGTGATGCACTTTAGTGTCTCAGCATTGCAGTGTGATGCACTTTAGTGTGTCAGCATTGCAGTGTGATGCTTTTTAGTGTCTCAGCATTGCAGTGTGATGCACTTTAGTGTCTCAGCATTGCAGTGTGATGCACTTTAGTGTCTCAGCATTGCAGTGTGATGCACTTTAGTGTCTCAGCATTGCAGTGTGATGCACTTTAGTGTCTCAGCATTGCAGTGTGATGCACTTTAGTGTCTCAGCATTGCAGTGTGATGCACTTTAGTGTCTCAGCATTGCAGTGTGATGCACTTTAGTGTCTCAGCATTGCAGTGTGATGCACTTTAGTGTCTCAGCATTGCAGTGTGATGTACTTTAGTGTCTCAGCATTGCAGTGTGATGCACTTTAGTGTCTCAGCATTGCAGTGTGATGCACTTTAGTGTCTCAGCATTGCAGTGAGATGATGCACTTTAGTGTCTCTGCATTGCAGTGTGATGCAATTTAGTGTCTCAGCATTGCAGTGTGATGCACTTTAGTGTCTCAGCATTGCAGTGTGATGCACTTTAGTGTCTCAGCATTGCAGTGTGATGCACTTTAGTGTCTCAGCATTGCAGTGTGATGTACTTTATTGTCTCAGCATTGCAGTGTGATGCACTTTAGTGTCTCAGCATTGCAGTGTGATGCACTTTAGTGTCTCAGCATTGCAGTGTGATGCACTTTAGTGTCTCAGCATTGCAGTGTGATGCACTTTAGTGTCTCAGCATTGCAGTGTGATGCACTTTAGTGTCTCAGCATTGCAGTTTGATGTACTTTAGTGTCTCAGCATTGCAGTGTGATACACTTTAGTGTCTCAGCATTGCAGTGTGATGCACTTTAGTGTCTCAGCATTGCAGTGTGATGTACTTTAGTGTCTCAGCATTGCAGTGTGATGCACTTTAGTGTCTCAGCATTGCAGTGTGATGCACTTTAGTGTCTCAGCATTGCAGTGTGATGCACTTTAGTGTCTCAGCATTGCAGTGTGATGCACTTTAGTGTCTCAGCATTGCAGTGTGATGTACTTTATTGTCTCAGCATTGCAGTGTGATGCACTTTAGTGTCTCAGCATTGCAGTGTGATGCACTTTAGTGTCTCAGCATTGCAGTGTGATGCACTTTAGTGTCTCAGCATTGCAGTGTGATGCACTTTAGTGTCTCAGCATTGCAGTGTGATGCACTTTAGTGTCTCAGCATTGCAGATTGATGTACTTTAGTGTCTCAGCATTGCAGTGTGATACACTTTAGTGTCTCAGCATTGCAGTGTGATGCACTTTAGTGTCTCAGCATTGCAGTGTGATGTACTTTAGTGTCTCAGCATTGCAGTGTGGTGCACTTTAGTGTCTCAGCATTGCAGTGTGATGCACTTTAGTGTCTCAGCATTGCAGTGTGATGCACTTTAGTGTCTCAGCATTGCAGTGTGATGCACTTTAGTGTCTCAGCATTGCAGTGTGATGCACTTTAGTGTCTCAGCATAGCAGTGTGATGCACTTTAGTGTCTCAGCATTGCAGTGTGATGCACTTTAGTGTCTCAGCATTGCAGTGTGATGTACTTTAGTGTCTCAGCATTGCAGTGTGATGTACTTTAGTGTCTCAGCATTGCAGTGTGATGCACTTTAGTGTCTCAGCATTGCAGTGTGATGCACTTTAGTGTCTCAGCATTGCAGTGTGATGCACTTTAGTGTCTCAGCATTGCAGTGGGATGCACTTTAGTGTCTCAGCATTGCAGTGTGATGCACTTTAGTGTCTCAGCATTGCAGTGTGATGCACTTTAATGTCTCAGCATTGCAGTGTGATGCACTTTAGTGTCTCAGCATTGCAGTGTGATGCACTTTAGTGTCTCAGCATTGCAGTGTGATGCACTTTAGTGTCTCATCATTGCAGTATGATGTACTTTAGTGTCTCAGCATTGCAGTGTGATGCACTTTAGTGTCTCAGCATTGCAGTGTGATGCACTTTAGTGTCTCAGCATTGCAGTGTGATGCACTATAGTGTCTCAGCATTGCAGTGTGATGCACTATAGTGTCTCAGCATTGCAGTGTGATGCACTATAGTGTCTCAGCATTGCAGTGTGATGCACTTTAGTGTCTCAGCATTGCAGTGTGATGCACTTTAGTGTCTCAGCATTGCAGTGTGATACACTTTAGTGTCTCATCATTGCAGTGTGATGCACTGTAGTGTCTCAGCATTGCAGTGTGATGTACTTTAGTGTCTCAGCATTGCAGTGTGATGCACTTTAGTGTCTCAGCATTGCAGTGTGATGTACTTTAGTGTCTCAGCATTGCAGTGTGATGCACTTTAGTGTCTCAGCATTGCAGTGTGATGCACTTTAGTGTCTAAGCATTGCAGTGTGATGCACTTTAGTGTCTAAGCATTGCAGTGTGATGCACTTTAGTGTCTCAGCATTGCAGTGTGATGTACTTTAGTGTCTCAGCATTGCAGTGTGATGCACTTTAGTGTCTCAGCATTGCAGTGTGATGCACTTTAGTGTCTCAGCATTGCAGTGTGATGCACTTTAGTGTCTCAGCATTGCAGTGTGATGCACTTTAGTGTCTCAGCATTGCAGTGTGATGCACTTTAGTGTCTCAGCATTGCAGTGTGATGCACTTTAGTGTCTCAGCATTGCAGTGTGATGCACTTTAGTGTCTCAGCATTGCAGTGTGATGCACTTTAGTGTCTCAGCATTGCAGTGTGATGCACTTTAGTGTCTCAGCATTGCAGTGTGATGCACTTTAGTGTCCCAGCATTGCTGTGTGATGCACTTTAGTGTGGCAGCATTGCAGTGTGATGCACTTTAGTGTCTCAGCATTGCAGTGTGATGCACTTTAGTGTCTCAGCATTGCAGTGTGATGCACTTTAGTGTCTCAGCATTGCAGTGTGATGCACTTTAGTGTCTCAGCATTGCAGTGTGATGCACTTTAGTGTCTCAGCATTGCAGTGTGATGCACTTTAGTGTCTCAGCATTGCAGTGTGATGCACTTTAGTGTCTCAGCATTGCAGTGTGATGCACTTTAGTGTCTCAGCATTGCAGTGTGATGCACTTTAGTGTCTCAGCATTGCAGTGTGATGCACTTTAGTGTCTCAGCATTGCAGTTAGATGTACTTTAGTGTCTCAGCATTACAGTGTGATGCACTTTAGTGTCTCAGCATTGCAGTGTGATGCACTTTAGTGTCTCAGCATTGCAGTGTGATGTACTTTAGTGTCTCAGCATTGCAGTGTGATGCACTTTAGTGTCTCAGCATTGCAGTGTGATGCACTTTAGTGTCTCAGCATTGCAATGTGATGCACTTTAGTGTCTCAGCATTGCAGTGTGATGCACTTTAGTGTCTCAGCATTGCAGTGTGATGCACTTTATTAAATTGCCCTTTTCCTATGGGATTGATAGTAAATTATCACCTATTTTCTAAGTAGATGAGGCTTGTTAATAAACTTATCCCATAGGGCAAAATAAGTCTCCGGGTTCTTTAACAATTATTTGTATTTCTTAACTTGAAGAGACTTGGAGGTAATTGATTGAATTCTATTAAACTGACAAATGACTAAACGGTAAAAGTTTTTAGGAAGTAAATTAAACACAAGGAAGTTTTAAATGGGTGTACTTATATTAAAGTTCGAATAGTACAGAGTTCTAAGACTTACGCACAAGTCTTCAAATAACACAACACAAGTTTTAAATAAACTAGCGGTTGAGTAAACTTAAGGGTTTAAAATAAACAAGGGTCTGAGTTGCCAACTCACGACACCCGTGGATGGACAAGTCCGACCAGACTTGGTCCGACCAACCAGTCTTCAAGAGACCATCGCGAACTATGAACACTTTAGTTAGGTGCCAATGGTATTTAAAGGGTGAACTGGAGAGTCCAACCTTCCAGTGAGTGAATAAACTTCTGTAAAGGTACTGATAGTACTTTTCAAAGATGTTTTTCTACTCACTGCAGATAGAAATAACACACAATGCATTATTCAAATTTAACACGCTAGTGGTAATGGCTTTCTATACGATTAACATATAGATCGATCAGATTTACTAATAGTTCATTTTAGTGAAACCTGATTTGCTAATAAACATCCAAATTTAAGCATACTATTTCAGAGTCCTGTTTAACCTATACATGATCAGAAATGTTACAAGTTCCTAACTATTAGTTAAGTATTTCAATTAGAATAATTGAAATACTTACTTAATTCCTTTTAAATTAATTAAGTATTAATTTCAACTCTATCTATAGAAAAAGAACTCAATATTCTAAGTTGTATAACTGATTTACAAAGTTCATGAAGTTATATAACTTAGTACAAATTATAAAGTTATATTCTGAGTTACAAGTTATAGCTCTGGGTTACAAGTTATAAAGTTATGTTCTGAAGTTACAAGTTATATTAGCGGCTTACATCAAAGCTATTCGTTTATAATTATATTCGAGCTCCTAGCGAGAATAACATGACCATAAATTTAAATAGCATTTCCTTCTAATGAACAGTGTACAAGATTAAAAAGATTATGTCTGATTAAATGATTATCAAATTATAGAAATTGAAAGATTAAGTAAAGATACAAGTTCAGCGTATTAACAATCTTTCAAATTGTTAATATCACTCCCCCCTTCATGTTTCAACCGACTTGTCGGTTGAATTTCAATTTCTAAACCCTTATTATCGAAATCCAATCGAAAAATATCCTAAGAAATTTCGAACAACACTCGGAAAACATCCTATGAAATTTCTTAAAATTTCTAAGTCCGAAACACAAATTATATCTATTAAAACAAAAGAAATTTAATCTCTTGATCCATGTATTAGAAATTTCAGATTAAAATTTGATCTGCTAAATAGATCAGTCTTTTCATCATAAAAATTGGGTGTACAAAAATATGATGACAAGACAATTCCTATCATATATGTAATCATGAATTCTACCTCTGGTCACGATATTAAATCAAAATAGAGTGAAAATTTATAAGTTATTCTACTCATATTCAGAAACATACATCAAAAATATATTTTCATTTTATGGAATTTATTTAACTAATAAAGATATTCAAATATCTAACCTTGTTTATAATTATTCAAAATTGAACCTGAAATCCCTTTTCATCCAGTTCTAAAATTCAAAACATGAAACATCAAATTATAAATCTCAATTCAAGTTGAACAATCATAAAACTTCAATCTATAACTGCTAAATTTATATTTTAATTTTTTAAATAAAAGTAACCATTACCTTTCTAAAAATTAAATATGTATGTTCTCATTTCTTAAACACTTAAATGGAAATAGTATCCAGGTGAATGTCTAGTCATTGAAAACACCCTTAAAGTTTTTCTTCAAAATATAAAGTTCGTTTAATACTTTACTGCAATATAGTCCAACTTTAAACATCTTACTTTCATTCAAGAACCAAAATTATAATGCTTTCAAATAAGATTATCAATAAAATCTAAGCATACGATTATAATATATCTACTATTATTATATCTTCTACTTCAAGCATAGTAATTTGAAACGTCGGAAATAAAGTTAAGTAATTTTCAAATGAAATTAATTTCAAAATCAATAGAGATTAATTACCTTTCATATATCCAATGAATATAATCTGTAATCAATAGAACTTAGTTAACTTTTATATCTCAAATGAATATAATCTATAATCAATAGAACTTAGTTAACTTTTATATCTCAAATGAATATGATCTATAATCAATAGAACTTAGTTAACTTTTATATCTCAAATGAATATAATCTATAGTCAATAGAACTTAATTAATTTTTATATCTCAAATGAATATAATCTTACATCAAAATCGAAACTTCATTATTTTTTAATTCCAAAATATTCATTTCAAAATATATGAGTATAACTAAATTCGTTATTACTTATCTTAAACTTCTCTTTCCTTAAACTATGGTTATATATGTTATGTAATATCATATGAGCTATATTATTGGTTAGTATTCATCTATACTATTGTTAGCCTTACATAACTTATTTTTATTCGTAGTGAATAAACATATTCAGATTTCGTTTAAAATATCCAATGAAATTAAAAGTTACTTTAAATCAAATGTTCAACTTCGAAATCTGTAAACTATCAAATGAAATCTTAAGTAATCCTTTAAAGAATTAATTTTCAAATAAACATCAATGATCAAATGCTCATAACCTGAATGTTTCAATAAGCAATTAATATATAAACTTTCTTTAAAGTAAATTCAAAGTATAGAAATCTAAGATAATTGGACTAAAGTAATAATCCAAAATTTAGAATAATAAGATCAAGGTGAAATGATCTAAATGTGTCGGTACCATCAGAGAAGACTTCTCAAAGTAGGTACATGAGAGTTGAAGCCCCCATGTTCATTCTCCTCCTTCAGAATGAATGGTTCCCTCAGGTTATCGGGCATTGGTTTGTGACGTCACCAAGTATGACTGCGAAGTCGTCACCTAGTATGATTGTGAAGTCATCATCAAGTATGACTTTGAAGTCATCATCAAGTATGACTGTGAAGTCATCACCAAGTGTGCTCCACTGCTCAGCCTTCTCGTCACTAGGTGTAGCTCGGCTTATCCTTTTCGGATCAACAAGTTACTGGTGTTGGATTGTTCCAACATCTGGTTTGTTATTGCTCTGCTCCAGTTTCTCGAGAGATGTTTTTCAAGTTTTGGGAATAAAAATAAATCAGCATTAATTAGGATTATATTATTACCTAACTATTACTTTTTAGACTTACAGTTGAAGGATCGTATTACTTATTTTACATTGCTAAAACATGATTGTTTTAATTATTTCCAAAATTTTGTACAATGATTCTACAAAATTCTTTAATATTATAGTATTGTTATAATCCTTCAAGTAATATTATAGTTTGATAATATATATCTCACATAACATTTATTTCAAAATATACCTCATTCAGTTTACAATACATATTCCTATTATTATTAAACTGTAAAGAAGGGGTTAGTTTATATATATAACATATTTTTCACTTAAAACTAGGTTCATGAAAATCTTGGACACAATCAAAACTGTTATGTTTCTTTTTATTGTTACGTTACTTTACAAGATTTTCACTTATAGTGATAAATTCATAGTAAAATTAAGTAATTCACCTTCAACCGATGTCTTGCCCATAACGTCAGATCGTCAGATGGATGGGGTTCATTGCTTTTGGTTAGCCTCCTTTACGTGTGTTTCTGCAATTACAGGTGAACTTTACTAGCTTATACAAGAAACTTACATCTTACACAGATTATTTATCTACTATTACATTACATTTCATCAATAATTATAAGTGTTAGTCAACATAATTTTCTTAATTACTCTTAACTTACAAACACACAGTTATTTATATATATTTTATGTTTCACTAAACATCAATGCATTATATATATAATTTACATTTCTTTAAACATCAGTGTATATTGTAGTTACCCTGAAGAGTTAATGTTATTGATCTAACCATTGAAAGAAATTAATTGAACACAAACTATGTCGTTTTTTAGCTTTTCATTATATTTCGTTATGTTCCTTTTATAATCATAAATTCTCGTACAGAATTAAATCTCATTATTTTTTTTTTTCATTTGCTTTAACTCAAGTTTAATGTATTCATTTACTTTTTCAAGTAATAATTTAAATATCATCAAGATTCTTGTTATCATTAAACTCAGTACTCAAAAATATTTTCGTAATTCACATTTATCACTAAAGAGCCTTTTACTCTTAATTCAGTATCATTAAACTTTTCAACAGTTTTCTTTATATTGAATCCATACATTATTTATTAAATTATTTAACTGTCCCTTTTAAACTCAAACTTTTTAATTACATTTAAGCTGCTATACTGAGTTTAATTAATAAATTCATTTATTTTTAAGAAATAAATCCGTTCTATTCAATCACTTTTATTATTTACGATTTCATTTTAACCCTTTTTATACTCATGTAAAATCAACTACATTCATTCTTTTATAAATCTGGAAATATTACGGTTCCCCCTTGAAATTTTTCTTTAGAAGAAGATTTTCTTTTCAGGGTATTTTCTGTACTCTGGTTGACCTTTGAACCTGCAATTACTGTTTTCTCTTAGTAATATTTACCCTTACAGTTTAGAATGAATATTCTTTATGTATTAGGAATATCCCTTTTTTTTCAAATATCAGAATATAATTAATTATACATCTTGACTCATATCTTTCTAATATATTTATCTCACAATTCCATGTATAATTACACTTAATTACACTTCAATCCATTATTGTAATCTTTTTGGGGTCTAATTTTATTCTTCATTCTGAGAGGAATAAATAGAATGTTCGCCTAACTTATGTTTGGAAATTCTTTAGGGTCTATTTTATTCTTCATTCTGAGAGGAATAAATAGAATGTTCCCCTTAAGATTGGATCAAACATTTCCTTGGTTATATATTTATATATTATCATATATAAAAGTTTTAACGAACTATCTTTTTCAGCAATTATTTTAATTAACAAGTACAAACATTTTTATTTATCATCTTGAAAATCAAAAATTCAACATAAAATATTACACTTCTATTATAAATAAAAGAATTCAAATTAAATGTGAAATAATATTAATTGAAATATTTGCTTCGTATCTTGTTATCATTCAAATCATTCGTTAAACCCTCCATTTGTTATGGTGTTTCAAATATTAGTTCCTGCTACATCTTGGATTGTATTACAATATAGTTCATAGAGAACAGTAGATTGAATTACTTCATGTCATTTAATTATAAATAACTATTAATTCTTATTCATACATTGTTCTTTCAGGTTCTAATTCCCACACAAGTAATAACTTATATTACTGCAGTTCCTCAAATTTATCATATTATTAAATTATGATATTACACTTATTTCATGACATTAATTCCATGATTTTATTTCGACGAAGAACCTGTAACTCATTTATTTATCAAACATTACAGTTATCATTAAAAGAAATCATCAAGAGCTCTCTTTCAAACTCATTTATTTATCAAATAATTGATTAAATAATTAATTATTACTTCTGGGTAACCTACTGGAATAATCACATTAATTCCTAGATGTTTTATTCTCCATATAATACTCATTATTTTATTCATATTATATCCTTGCTATCGTCAACTATAGTGTTACTGACTGTACCACCTCGACTAATTTTAATAGCTCTGTTGACAATAACTTCCCACTTGAAAATTTACATCGCTTCCTTCAAGATTACGTTTAGTCTTGACTTTTTACTAGTCAACTATTATAAAATCAAGTTTCGTTATATTTTTACGTTAAGTTATTTTTACGTTAAGTAATATTTTTATATATATAACGTTTGCTATATTTTATACTTTATTAATAGAAAAATAGTCTTACGATAATTGTTTTATCTCTTATACATTTATGTTCGATTGCTTGCATTTAATTCACTATTCAAATCAAGTCTTACAATTTAATTATAAAATTCAGCAAATCTTTGCTCTTAAAGTATTTTCTTTCTCAGAATTATCGTCTGACAAATACAATTGTCTGAATTCATATCGTTTTTTATACGATTATTTCGTTCATATGAACTAATCACCATTGGCGATTATTATAAGTTATTATTCGTCTCTGGAATAATTACAACAACTTCTTATTTAACGGATAATTATTTATACTCAATATATATTCAATATACGTAAACCGTTGAATCTTTCTTATATCGTTGTTTCGTTCATTATTGAGTTACTGGAGATTTTACGTTAAAGCATATAATTATTTAATTACGTTAAACAATAACCTTTAATCAAATCAATTATTTCTTACTTTTAATTATTACAGGAATATAGTTTGAAACTAGATCACATATTGATTATTTAGTATCAAACCTACTTTTCCCCTCTAGTTACCACATATTACCCGATATTACATTAACTATGGTTAAGCAGTATTAACCTCTAGGTAACTTTAAATCTCTTCAAAATATTTAATATACAATATTAATATCAAACTAGTCATTTAAATATTCAAGATATATATATATATCTATATCATTCCTTGTCAATCCTTTAAAATGTTTCACTCTTTTTATACTGAGTCATACCTCTGAGTTTAATATTTACGTTTCATCATATTTACGTTAAATCATAATCTGACTTGATTGTCTTAAATCACTGAAACGATTGACAGGTTCTTTTTCAAACACTGCGATTATTACTATTTGAATAGGAATACATCATAATTATCAATTGACTTCATCCCTGAAAATTAGGTATGATTCGTTACATATGTACGTAAGGCTGCGCGCAAACTAAAAGCGTTATTGCGAGCAAGCTTGCTTGCGTGAAAAAATGAGGGGCTCATACCAAACGCGTGAATTCACAGAGCGGGAAGCAAGCAGTTACCTGCCAAATGTCACTCGGGGAGGGTGTGTGTATCTCCGCACCAAATAAAAATGATAACCATTGCGATTATACTTTAACGGTTATATTTTTTTCACTTTTTAATAACAGGTTAATTATAACTTTTCATATACTTGTATTTAAATAAACTTAAAATAATCAAACTTAACTTAATTCAAAACAAAATAACTCAATCCCTCACTTATTTAATATATTTTTGTCCCCGAACACAGGAATCGAATTGTTCGCGACTGTTATTTGAAAGAATATATGTGATATATGGAGTAAGTTTGATAATTATTATCAATTTAGATATGAATGATTGAATTCATTGTTTAGTAGTGTATTTATATTATTTGATTGAATTTTTTATAAGTAAAATTAAATAAATATTTATATTTAAGAACAAATGTGATAAGTTATTTACAATACTATATACCTAGGTATTAATTACTGACTAGGGTAAGTTCCGGATTATCGAACAGTTCCACATTTTCGGACACTATTAATTATAATCAATATATCTTAGATAACTATTTTAATTATTATTTACCTCTCATTGCAAACATTAGTTTTTTATTACTTGCTCGTAAATGTGTAACAGTCCCATAACTTAGAACTTATCTTATAAATAGGTATGAATTATTTGGTTGTTTTTCCTAATTATATTAGGTAGTAAACATAGGTAGTAGGTACCTAGTGAATATTAAAACATGCAGTATTCTATTTATTATAGGAATCAGTATTTCTAAGTGAGCGTAAAACGTATATCTACGTGGATAATGGAAACATACGAAATTTAAATTTTGATGGACCTATCATGATCTACGAAAACTCCCACTTTGCGAGTACTAGAAGTGTCTGATAACCGAGACGTTTCTCTAGATATGTACTAGGTATTATATTGTGTAACTCGGGTTAGATATCAAGGTATAATATTATATTAGGTATGTAATCGGCTTTATAAAATATCTAGATAAATATTTATATTATGTATCGTCCCTAGGTATCTAATTAAGCATATATATTATATAATCAGCTTGGTACCCAGGTAATAATATTTTTAACCATGCTTGTCTCTAAAATTGTTGGTATTAAGTATTAACTATCAACATATGATATTAATTAATTAAACTGTTAATAATAAAAAATAAAAGCGAAAAAAAATATAACCGTTAAAGTATAATTGCAGTGGTTATCATTTTTTTGGTGCGGAGATACACACACCCTCCTCGAGTGACATCTGGCAAGTAACTGCTTGCTTCTCGCGCAGCGTGAAACCATCTTCGGAGTCAGTAGTCGCTTTCAAGCTTTAATGCAAGCTTTCGCGCTCGCTCTTGATACTTTGTGTGTGCGCAGTTCAATAGGAATAACATGTAGCACGGTTCATGCCCGCAAGCTTTCCTGCCCGCTTCACGCGAAAACGCTTTTGGTCTGCGCACAGCCTTACGTGCATATCATAGGTATTTCCGGTTTACCTGAAACCTTGTTTATTTTTATAAATATAAATTGACATTATAATTATCTATTGACTTCATCCCTGAAAATTAGGTATGATTTCGTCATATATGTACAATACATGCACATCTTAGGTATTTGCGGTTTTACCTGAAACCCTTTTTATATTTTATAATATCACAACTCAATGTTGTATCTTAGGTATTTACGGTTTTACCTGAAACCCTTTTTATATCTTATAATATCACAACTCAATGTTGTATCTTAGGTATTTACGGTTTTACCTGAAACCCTTTTTATATCTTATAATATCACAACTCAATGTTGTATCTTAGGTATTTACGGTTTTACCTGAAACCCTTTTTATCACTGACACTGTCTTTCCAACTTTCCTTTTACTTCTCTAAAAATCTTGAAACCATTTATATTAAGTCAGTTCTTTTCGTTAATAGATTCTAATCTCTTTTTTCCTCCCTCTTTTCTTCAAGACCGTTTGAAGATGCCAATATTAAATTGCCCTTTTCCTATGGGATTGATAGTAAATTATCACCTATTTTCTAAGTAGATGAGGCTTGTTAATAAACTTATCCCATCGGGCAAAATAAGTCTCCGGGTTCTTTAACAATTATTTGTATTTCTTAACTTGAAGAGACTTGGAGGTAATTGATTGAATTCTATTAAACTGACAAATGACTAAACGGTAAAAGTTTTTAGGAAGTAAATTAAACACAAGGAAGTTTTAAATGGGTGTACTTATATTAAAGTTCGAATAGTACAGAGTTCTAAGACTTACGCACAAGTCTTCAAATAACACAACACAAGTTTTAAATAAACTAGCGGTTGAGTAAACTTAAGGGTTTAAAATAAACAAGGGTCTGAGTTGCCAACTCACGACACCCGTGGATGGACAAGTCCGACCAGACTTGGTCCGACCAACCAGTCTTCAAGAGACCATCGCGAACTATGAACACTTTAGTTAGGTGCCAATGGTATTTAAAGGGTGAACTGGAGAGTCCAACCTTCCAGTGAGTGAATAAACTTCTGTAAAGGTACTGATAGTACTTTTCAAAGATGTTTTTCTACTCACTGCAGATAGAAATAACACACAATGCATTATTCAAATTTAACACGCTAGTGGTAATGGCTTTCTATACGATTAACATATAGATCGATCAGATTTACTAATAGTTCATTTTAGTGAAACCTGATTTGCTAATAAACATCCAAATTTAAGCATACTATTTCAGAGTCCTGTTTAACCTATACATGATCAGAAATGTTACAAGTTCCTAACTATTAGTTAAGTATTTCAATTAGAATAATTGAAATACTTACTTAATTCCTTTTAAATTAATTAAGTATTAATTTCAACTCTATCTATAGAAAAAGAACTCAATATTCTAAGTTGTATAACTGATTTACAAAGTTCATGAAGTTATATAACTTAGTACAAATTATAAAGTTATATTCTGAGTTACAAGTTATAGCTCTGGGTTACAAGTTATAAAGTTATGTTCTGAAGTTACAAGTTATATTAGCGGCTTACATCAAAGCTATTCGTTTATAATTATATTCGAGCTCCTAGCGAGAATAACATGACCATAAATTTAAATAGCATTTCCTTCTAATGAACAGTGTACAAGATTAAAAAGATTATGTCTGATTAAATGATTATCAAATTATAGAAATTGAAAGATTAAGTAAAGATACAAGTTCAGCGTATTAACAATCTTTCAAATTGTTAATACACTTTAGTGTCTCAGCATTGCAGTGTGATGCACTTTAGTGTCTCAGCATTGCAGTGTGATGCACTTTAGTTTCTCAGCATTGCAGTGTGATGCACTTTAGTGTCTCAGCATTGCAGTGTGATGCACTTTAGTGTCTCAGCATTGCAGTGTGATGTACTTTAGTGTCTCAGCATTGCAGTGTGATGCACTTTAGTGTCTCAGCATTGCAGTGTGATGCACTTTAGTGTCTCAGCATTGCAGTGTGATGCACTTTAGTGTCTTAGCATTGCAGTGTGATGCACTTTAGTGTCTCAGCATTGCAGTGTGATGCACTTTAGTGTCTCAGCATTGCAGTGTGATGCACTTTAGTGTCTCAGCATTGCAGTGAGATGTACTTTAGTGTCTCAGCATTACAGTGTGATGCACTTTAGTGTCTCAGCATTGCAGTGTGATGCACTTTAGTGTCTCAGTATTGCAGTGTGATGTACTTTAGTGTCTCAGCATTGCAGTGTGATGCACTTTAGTGTCTCAGCATTGCAGTGTGATGCACTTTAGTGTCTCAGCATTGCAATGTGATGCACTTTAGTGTCTCAGCATTGCAGTGTGATGCACTTTAGTGTCTCAGCATTGCAGTGTGATGCACTTTAGTGTCTCAGCATTGCAGTGTGATGCACTTTAGTGTCTCAGCATTGCAGTATGATGCACTTTAGTGTCTCAGCATTGCAGTGTGATGCACTTTAGTGTCTCAGCATTGCAGTGTGATGCACTTTAGTGTCTCAGCATTGCAGTGTGATGCACTTTAGTGTCTCAGCATTGCAGTGTGATGCACTTTAGTGTCTCAGCATTGCAGTGTGATGCACTTTAGTGTCTCAGCATTGCAGTGTGATGCACTTTAGTGTCTCAGCATTGCAGTGTGATGTACTTTAGTGTCTCAGCATTGCAGTGTGATGCACTTTAGTGTCTCAGCATTGCAGTGTGATGCACTTTAGTGTCTCAGCATTGCAGTGAGATGATGCACTTTAGTGTCTCTGCATTGCAGTGTGATGCACTTTAGTGTCTCAGCATTGCAGTGTGATGCACTTTAGTGTCTCAGCATTGCAGTGTGATGCACTTTAGTGTCTCAGCATTGCAGTGTGATGCACTTTAGTGTCTCAGCATTGCAGTGTGATGTACTTTATTGTCTCAGCATTGCAGTGTGATGCACTTTAGTGTCTCAGCATTGCAGTGTGATGCACTTTAGTGTCTCAGCATTGCAGTGTGATGCACTTTAGTGTCTCAGCATTGCAGTGTGATGCACTTTAGTGTCTCAGCATTGCAGTGTGATGCACTTTAGTGTCTCAGCATTGCAGTTTGATGTACTTTAGTGTCTCAGCATTGCAGTGTGATACACTTTAGTGTCTCAGCATTGCAGTGTGATGCACTTTAGTGTCTCAGCATTGCAGTGTGATGTACTTTAGTGTCTCAGCATTGCAGTGTGATGCACTTTAGTGTCTCAGCATTGCAGTGTGATGCACTTTAGTGTCTCAGCATTGCAGTGTGATGCACTTTAGTGTCTCAGCATTGCAGTGTGATGCACTTTAGTGTCTCAGCATTGCAGTGTGATGCACTTTAGTGTCTCAGCATTGCAGTGTGATGCACTTTAGTGTCTCAGCATTGCAGTGTGATGCACTTTAGTGTCTCAGCATTGCAGTGTGATGCACTTTAGTGTCTCAGCATTGCAGTGTGATGTACTTTAGTGTCTCAGCATTGCAGTGTGATGCACTTTAGTGTCTCAGCATTGCAGTGTGATGCACTTTAGTGTCTCAGCATTGCAGTGTGATGCACTTTAGTGTCTCAGCATTGCAGTGGGATGCACTTTAGTGTCTCAGCATTGCAGTGTGATGCACTTTAGTGTCTCAGCATTGCAGTGTGATGCACTTTAATGTCTCAGCATTGCAGTGTGATGCACTTTAGTGTCTCAGCATTGCAGTGTGATGCACTTTAGTGTCTCAGCATTGCAGTGTGATGCACTTTAGTGTCTCATCATTGCAGTATGATGTACTTTAGTGTCTCAGCATTGCAGTGTGATGCACTTTAGTGTCTCAGCATTGCAGTGTGATGCACTTTAGTGTCTCAGCATTGCAGTGTGATGCACTATAGTGTCTCAGCATTGCAGTGTGATGCACTATAGTGTCTCAGCATTGCAGTGTGATGCACTATAGTGTTTCAGCATTGCAGTGTGATGCACTTTAGTGTGTCAGCATTGCAGTGTGATGCACTTTAGTGTCTCAGCATTGCAGTGTGATACACTTTAGTGTCTCATCATTGCAGTGTGATGCACTGTAGTGTCTCAGCATTGCAGTGTGATGTACTTTAGTGTCTCAGCATTGCAGTGTGATGCACTTTAGTGTCTCAGCATTGCAGTGTGATGCACTTTAGTGTCTAAGCATTGCAGTGTGATGCACTTTAGTGTCTCAGCATTGCAGTGTGATGCACTTTAGTGTCTAAGCATTGCAGTGTGATGTACTTTAGTGTCTCAGCATTGCAGTGTGATGCACTTTAGTGTCTCAGCATTGCAGTGTGATGCACTTTAGTGTCTCAGCATTGCAGTGTGATGCACTTTAGTGTCTCAGCATTGCAGTGTGATGCACTTTAGTGTCTCAGCATTGCAGTGTGATGCACTTTAGTGTCTCAGCATTGCAGTGTGATGCACTTTAGTGTCTCAGCATTGCAGTGTGATGCACTTTAGTGTCTCAGCATTGCAGTGTGATGCACTTTAGTGTCTCAGCATTGCAGTGTGATGCACTTTAGTGTCTCAGCATTGCAGTGTGATGCACTTTAGTGTCCCAGCATTGCTGTGTGATGTACTTTAGTGTCTCAGCATTGCAGTGTGATGTACTTTAGTGTCTCAGCATTGCAGTGTGATGCACTTTAGTGTCTCAGCATTGCAGTGTGATGCACTTTAGTGTCTCAGCATTGCAGTGTGATGCACTTTAGTGTGGCAGCATTGCAGTGTGATGCACTTTAGTGTCTCAGCATTGCAGTGTGATGCACTTTAGTGTCTCAGCATTGCAGTGTGATGCACTTTAGTGTCTCAGCATTGCAGTGTGATGCACTTTAGTGTCTCAGCATTGCAGTGTGATGCACTTTAGTGTCTCAGCATTGCAGTGTGATGCACTTTAGTGTCTCAGCATTGCAGTGTGATGCACTTTAGTGTCTCAGCATTGCAGTGTGATGCACTTTAGTGTCTCAGCATTGCAGTGTGATGCACTTTAGTGTCTCAGCATTGCAGTGTGATGCACTTTAGTGTCTCAGCATTGCAGTGAGATGTACTTTAGTGTCTCAGCATTACAGTGTGATGCACTTTAGTGTCTCAGCATTGCAGTGTGATGCACTTTAGTGTCTCAGCATTGCAGTGTGATGTACTTTAGTGTCTCAGCATTGCAGTGTGATGCACTTTAGTGTCTCAGCATTGCAGTGTGATGCACTTTAGTGTCTCAGCATTGCAATGTGATGCACTTTAGTGTCTCAGCATTGCAGTGTGATGCACTTTAGTGTCTCAGCATTGCAGTGTGATGCACTTTAGTGTCTCAGCATTGCAGTGTGATGCACTTTAGTGTCTCAGCATTGCAGTGTGATGCACTTTAGTTTCTCAGCATTGCAGTGTGATGCACTTTAGTGTCTCAGCATTGCAGTGTGATGCACTTTAGTGTCTTAGCATTGCAGTGTGATGCACTTTAGTGTCTCAGCATTGCAGTGTGATGCACTTTAGTGTCTCAGCATTGCAGTGTGATGCACTTTAGTGTCTCAGCATTGCAGTGAGATGTACTTTAGTGTCTCAGCATTACAGTGTGATGCACTTTAGTGTCTCAGCATTGCAGTGTGATGCACTTTAGTGTCTCAGTATTGCAGTGTGATGTACTTTAGTGTCTCAGCATTGCAGTGTGATGCACTTTAGTGTCTCAGCATTGCAGTGTGATGCACTTTAGTGTCTCAGCATTGCAATGTGATGCACTTTAGTGTCTCAGCATTGCAGTGTGATGCTTTTTAGTGTCTCAGCATTGCAGTGTGATGCACTTTAGTGTCTCAGCATTGCAGTGTGATGCACTTTAGTGTCTCAGCATTGCAGTATGATGCACTTTAGTGTCTCAGCATTGCAGTGTGATGTACTTTAGTGTCTCAGCATTGCAGTGTGATGCACTTTAGTGTCTCAGCATTGCAGTGTGATGCACTTTAGTGTCTCAGCATTGCAGTGAGATGATGCACTTTAGTGTCTCTGCATTGCAGTGTGATGCACTTTAGTGTCTCAGCATTGCAGTGTGATGCACTTTAGTGTCTCAGCATTGCAGTGTGATGCACTTTAGTGTCTCAGCATTGCAGTGTGATGCACTTTAGTGTCTCAGCATTGCAGTGTGATGTACTTTATTGTCTCAGCATTGCAGTGTGATGCACTTTAGTGTCTCAGCATTGCAGTGTGATGCACTTTAGTGTCTCAGCATTGCAGTGTGATGCACTTTAGTGTCTCAGCATTGCAGTGTGATGCACTTTAGTGTCTCAGCATTGCAGTGTGATGCACTTTAGTGTCTCAGCATTGCAGTTTGATGTACTTTAGTGTCTCAGCATTGCAGTGTGATACACTTTAGTGTCTCAGCATTGCAGTGTGATGCACTTTAGTGTCTCAGCATTGCAGTGTGATGTACTTTAGTGTCTCAGCATTGCAGTGTGATGCACTTTAGTGTCTCAGCATTGCAGTGTGATGCACTTTAGTGTCTCAGCATTGCAGTGTGATGCACTTTAGTGTCTCAGCATTGCAGTGTGATGCACTTTAGTGTCTCAGCATTGCAGTGTGATGCACTTTAGTGTCTCAGCATTGCAGTGTGATGCACTTTAGTGTCTCAGCATTGCAGTGTGATGCACTTTAGTGTCTCAGCATTGCAGTGTGATGCACTTTAGTGTCTCAGCATTGCAGTGTGATGTACTTTAGTGTCTCAGCATTGCAGTGTGATGCACTTTAGTGTCTCAGCATTGCAGTGTGATGCACTTTAGTGTCTCAGCATTGCAGTGTGATGCACTTTAGTGTCTCAGCATTGCAGTGGGATGCACTTTAGTGTCTCAGCATTGCAGTGTGATGCACTTTAGTGTCTCAGCATTGCAGTGTGATGCACTTTAATGTCTCAGCATTGCAGTGTGATGCACTTTAGTGTCTCAGCATTGCAGTGTGATGCACTTTAGTGTCTCAGCATTGCAGTGTGATGCACTTTAGTGTCTCATCATTGCAGTATGATGTACTTTAGTGTCTCAGCATTGCAGTGTGATGCACTTTAGTGTCTCAGCATTGCAGTGTGATGCACTTTAGTGTCTCAGCATTGCAGTGTGATGCACTATAGTGTCTCAGCATTGCAGTGTGATGCACTATAGTGTCTCAGCATTGCAGTGTGATGCACTATAGTGTTTCAGCATTGCAGTGTGATGCACTTTAGTGTGTCAGCATTGCAGTGTGATGCACTTTAGTGTCTCAGCATTGCAGTGTGATACACTTTAGTGTCTCATCATTGCAGTGTGATGCACTGTAGTGTCTCAGCATTGCAGTGTGATGTACTTTAGTGTCTCAGCATTGCAGTGTGATGCACTTTAGTGTCTCAGCATTGCAGTGTGATGCACTTTAGTGTCTAAGCATTGCAGTGTGATGCACTTTAGTGTCTCAGCATTGCAGTGTGATGCACTTTAGTGTCTAAGCATTGCAGTGTGATGTACTTTAGTGTCTCAGCATTGCAGTGTGATGCACTTTAGTGTCTCAGCATTGCAGTGTGATGCACTTTAGTGTCTCAGCATTGCAGTGTGATGCACTTTAGTGTCTCAGCATTGCAGTGTGATGCACTTTAGTGTCTCAGCATTGCAGTGTGATGCACTTTAGTGTCTCAGCATTGCAGTGTGATGCACTTTAGTGTCTCAGCATTGCAGTGTGATGCACTTTAGTGTCTCAGCATTGCAGTGTGATGCACTTTAGTGTCTCAGCATTGCAGTGTGATGCACTTTAGTGTCTCAGCATTGCAGTGTGATGCACTTTAGTGTCCCAGCATTGCTGTGTGATGTACTTTAGTGTCTCAGCATTGCAGTGTGATGTACTTTAGTGTCTCAGCATTGCAGTGTGATGCACTTTAGTGTCTCAGCATTGCAGTGTGATGCACTTTAGTGTCTCAGCATTGCAGTGTGATGCACTTTAGTGTGGCAGCATTGCAGTGTGATGCACTTTAGTGTCTCAGCATTGCAGTGTGATGCACTTTAGTGTCTCAGCATTGCAGTGTGATGCACTTTAGTGTCTCAGCATTGCAGTGTGATGCACTTTAGTGTCTCAGCATTGCAGTGTGATGCACTTTAGTGTCTCAGCATTGCAGTGTGATGCACTTTAGTGTCTCAGCATTGCAGTGTGATGCACTTTAGTGTCTCAGCATTGCAGTGTGATGCACTTTAGTGTCTCAGCATTGCAGTGTGATGCACTTTAGTGTCTCAGCATTGCAGTGTGATGCACTTTAGTGTCTCAGCATTGCAGTGAGATGTACTTTAGTGTCTCAGCATTACAGTGTGATGCACTTTAGTGTCTCAGCATTGCAGTGTGATGCACTTTAGTGTCTCAGCATTGCAGTGTGATGTACTTTAGTGTCTCAGCATTGCAGTGTGATGCACTTTAGTGTCTCAGCATTGCAGTGTGATGCACTTTAGTGTCTCAGCATTGCAATGTGATGCACTTTAGTGTCTCAGCATTGCAGTGTGATGCACTTTAGTGTCTCAGCATTGCAGTGTGATGCACTTTAGTGTCTCAGCATTGCAGTGTGATGCACTTTAGTGTCTCAGCATTGCAGTGTGATGCACTTTAGTTTCTCAGCATTGCAGTGTGATGCACTTTAGTGTCTCAGCATTGCAGTGTGATGCACTTTAGTGTCTTAGCATTGCAGTGTGATGCACTTTAGTGTCTCAGCATTGCAGTGTGATGCACTTTAGTGTCTCAGCATTGCAGTGTGATGCACTTTAGTGTCTCAGCATTGCAGTGAGATGTACTTTAGTGTCTCAGCATTACAGTGTGATGCACTTTAGTGTCTCAGCATTGCAGTGTGATGCACTTTAGTGTCTCAGTATTGCAGTGTGATGTACTTTAGTGTCTCAGCATTGCAGTGTGATGCACTTTAGTGTCTCAGCATTGCAGTGTGATGCACTTTAGTGTCTCAGCATTGCAATGTGATGCACTTTAGTGTCTCAGCATTGCAGTGTGATGCTTTTTAGTGTCTCAGCATTGCAGTGTGATGCACTTTAGTGTCTCAGCATTGCAGTGTGATGCACTTTAGTGTCTCAGCATTGCAGTATGATGCACTTTAGTGTCTCAGCATTGCAGTGTGATGTACTTTAGTGTCTCAGCATTGCAGTGTGATGCACTTTAGTGTCTCAGCATTGCAGTGAGATGCACTTTAGTGTCTCAGCATTGCAGTGTGATGCACTTTAGTGTCTCAGCATTGCAGTGTGATGCACTTTAGTGTCTCAGCATTGCAGTGTGATGCACTTTAGTGTCTCAGCATTGCAGTGTGATACACTTTAGTGTCTCAGCATTGCAGTGTGATGCACTTTAGTGTCTCAGCATTGCAGTGTGATGTACTTTAGTGTCTCAGCATTGCAGTGTGATGCACTTTAGTGTCTCAGCATTGCAGTGTGATGTACTTTAGTGTCTCAGCATTGCAGTGTGATGCACTTTAGTGTCTCAGCATTGCAGTGTGATGTACTTTAGTGTCTCAGCATTGCAGTGTGATGCACTTTAGTGTCTCAGCATTGCAGTGTGATGTACTTTAGTGTCTCAGCATTGCAGTGTGATGCACTTTAGTGTCTCAGCATTGCAGTGTGATGCACTTTAGTGTCTCAGCATTGCAGTGTGATGCACTTTAGTGTCTCAGCATTGCAGTGTGATGCACTTTAGTGTCTCAGCATTGCAGTGTGATGCACTTTAGTGTCTCAGCATTGCAGTGTGATGCACTTTAGTGTCTCAGCATTGCAGTGTGATGCACTTTAGTGTCTCAGCATTACAGTGTGATGCACTTTAGTGTCTCAGCATTGCAGTGTGATGCACTTTAGTGTCTCAGCATTGCAGTGTGATGTACTTAGAATAGGGCTATTCATATTACCGTTTACTTAACAAATGATAGTTAGAAAATGTATGCACTGAAAAACTTTCAAACTTTTCAGACACTCACATAAGTATGTCAAAATTACACTTGATGCACTTAAGTGTCTCGCTTTTGTGACTAAGCTTATAATGTTAACGTGAAAGACCTGCAGAGTCTCAGATTTATTACAGAGTGGGATATTTTTCACATTCATTACAATGAATAGCAAAAATACATTTCTTCATTGTCGATGATTGGGTAGCCTTTATAATTTATTCAATGAAACTCAATCACAAGAAGTTTTATTCCTCACAACCTACACTCTGAAGTCCTTTTCTGACTCCTGGTGGACGCTTGTTGCATATCATAATTAAAAAGACAAATGATATGAAGAATACCTTACTCATTTACTACTGGGAACATAACCAACTATAAGGTTTATTTGAACCGTAACTAATTAAACTATTTGTCAAAAGATAAAGAGAAAATAAGATTTTAGATGAATCCAGTTTATTTGGGAATCTATAATGGACAATAGTTTAAATTAGAAATGAAAAGATAGTTACCACATTAAATCTATTGCAATGCCAATGAAATAATTCTTTACCTGCTCTTACAATTTATACTGCACAAAAATAGTGAACGCTGGTTTCAGAAATAGGCTTCTAAAGAAATAAGGTAGTTAATGTTAATAAAAATTTAACAAAGAATATATCAAATATTCAATATATAACAGGGATAAACCTTGAATTCAAAATACTTAAGTTTTTTTGCAGTTCAGGAGTCTTACCATGAATGGTAAGACAAAAAGTTAGTTAGAGTTGAAATTTGAGCTGAAGCTTGATGAAGATATTAGCGTACTCTGGTACTCCAAGGAAATTGTTCGAACAAGGAACAGGATAGAAGGAAATTAGTTTAAGTGGTTATTTATAGCCAATATAAGGTTTGTGAATCTAATAAATTCACAAGATTAGAGAGTTATCACTTTAAGGTTGTGCACAGAGCGAAGCACGAGTAGATACTGCCTATAGCTCCTAGGAGTAACTAATTTATACACCAAATTAAAGCTAACGCCATCTGGCGGTTAATTAATGAATAGAAATATAAACAAAATATGAAATAGTAATAATATATGAAAAATTATTATATGAGAACTGAATGGCACACAAATAATTGAACATATATACAGCTATCTAATATGTACGAAATGGAATATTTTACACTTTCATTTCACTAACTTCAGTAACTTCTCTCATTTCACTAACTTCAGTAACTTCTCTCATTTCACTAACTTCAGTAACTTCTCTCATTTCACTAACTTCAGTAACTTCTCTCATTTCACTCACTTCTCTCATTTCACTCACTTCTCTCATTTCACTCATTTCTCTCATTTCACTAACTTCAGTAACTTCTCTCATTTCACTAACTTCAGTAACTTCTCTCATTTCACTCACTTCTCTCATTTCAATCACTTCTCTCATTTCACTCACTTCTCTCATTTCTCTCATTTCACTCATTTCTCTCATTTCACTCACTTCTCTCATTTCTCTCATTTCACTCACTTCTATCACTTCTCTCATTTCACTCACTTCTCTCATTTCACTCACTTCTCTCATTTCACTCATTTCACTCACTTCTCTCATTTCACTCATTTCACTCACTTCTCTCATTTCACTCACTTCTCTCATTTCACTCACTTCTCTCATTTCTCTCATTTCACTCATTTCTCTCATTTCACTCACTTCTCTCATTTCTCTCATTTCACTCATTTCTCTCATTTCACTCACTTCTCTCATTTCTCTCCTTTCACTCACTTCTATCACTTCTCTCATTTCACTCACTTCTCTCATTTCACTCATTTCACTCACTTCTCTCATTTCACTCACTTCTCTCATTTCACTCATTTCTCTCATTTCTCTCATTTCACTCATTTCTCTCATTTCACTCACTTCTCTCATTTCTCTCCTTTCACTCACTTCTATCACTTCTCTCATTTCACTCATTTCACTCACTTCTCTCATTTCACTCACTTCTCTCATTTCACTCATTTCTCTCATTTCTCTCATTTCACTCATTTCTCTCATTTCACTCACTTCTCTCATTTCTCTCCTTTCACTCACTTCTATCACTTCTCTCATTTCACTCATTTCACTCACTTCTCTCATTTCACTCATTTCTCTCATTTCTCTCATTTCACTCATTTCTCTCATTTCACTCACTTCTCTCATTTCTCTCCTTTCACTCACTTCTATCACTTCTCTCATTTCACTCATTTCACTCACTTCTCTCATTTCACTCACTTCACTCACTTCACTAACTGAAGGGCAAAAATGTGTAGTGGTCTATTTGAAGAAAAGTGAAAAACACTAGTGGTGAAAACTATTTGGTCTATGTAGATATATCAGTTCCAATTTCACCCTCCTGTGATAAAAAGCTTAGGGGATCAAGTGCTCCAATAATATAGACCACTAAGTTTTCACGAGTTAAGATACGCACTCAGTGATCTATGGTGACACTCGGCTCTATTATTTGTAACGCTGCCTGTGATTGGTCGACTGGATATTTTCTATGCAGAAGAAAATATTTCATTTTTTAGCCGAGACTGAAGTATTTTTATAATATTTAATTAATTAGCACATAGGGTGCAGATAAATTTATTTAGTGATTACTCATTCAGAGATCAAATTGTTTGTAATAAAATATTTAACTAGTATGATATCTTACATACTTTTACTAAATTACTAGGCAATAGTGTTTACTAGGAATTTAATTAAAAATAGGTAAGTACAACCTAGCTGTTATAATTTTACAAAAAATTCTATGTGCCCATTCATTACTCAGGTATATTTATATTATAAATAGGTAGCAGGTACCTATATTTTAATAGGTACTTATTAATAACTTATCTTCCTAATAAATGCAATAATTTTGTCTAGTTACACTTTTATTTTAGGTATTAAATTGAGTAACTGGTGTGAATTATAGTACCCACCATAACTACATTGTAGCCTAATTAATTTTATAAAGTAGGTAGTAGCTACCAAATAATTAAAATACAATGAGAATGGTATTGAAAGAATTTGAAAACCTCTTGAAAAAATTAACTGTAAATAAATTTTTAAGGCAATAAAATATAAAACACTATTTATTACATAACACCATTTATTTAGCAACTAAAGCTAATTTATGAAAAGTATAGGGTATGTTCCGAATTATCGGTCGGTTTCACATCTTCGGTCATATAAGAAAAATCTGTATGATTATTTTCTTTTTCTTATAATTGGTATCCGTGATACCGGCAGGTTTCTTGGATACCAATTTAAATAAATATCAAATTATCATTATTGTACAGTTTTTCTTATATGAATGAAGATGTGAAACCGACCAATAATTCGGAACTTACCCTTTGTAGAAATACCTACCTACCTCCATACTGGTATATGATTTTTTTTAACCTTGTTTTGTATAAGGTTTCTTAATTAGCTAGGTACTGATTAAATTATTTAGCTATCAATGAATCAAAAATTAAATAACTATAAATTTAAATAACTACCTAGCTTGGTCTACCCAAATGCAAATATACTGCTCATGTACCTGAAAAATTTGAAATTATTAATAAACAGGTTGATAAATATGATTATTACCTAATACATATATCTACCAACTAACTATAGTTATTAGTATCAAAAGAATGGTTAATATTCCCATTAGTTAAAACTTAAAATATAGGCTTTTATTTTTCTGAGGAAGTAAACCTTTAGCCAATCTTTAACTCCCTTTTGAAAAATCGATAAAGGAACATGAATAATACATCAAATTTGATGTCACCGTTAGGTAAGTAGATATCATTTCTTTATAGCATTTGTAACTACAATTACCTATCTAGTTTATGTAGGTACATCTCTTATTGAGTGAATAAGTTATTATCTCTATTGGTAGATAGAGCCCGTCAGTAGAAAATTGCAAACCTAAAAACAATGGGTGAATTGATGACTACATTGTAGCCTAATTAATTCTAGATGGTAAGTATTAGCTACCAAATTATAATATAATGAGATTGGCATTGAAAGAATTTGCATCTACGAGAAGTTCTTACATAAAATTAAACTGTTCATAACCTTTTGGGATAAATATTAAACACTATTTATTATAAATAATTTCATTACATCTCGAACAGTGTTGAGCAGAAGATAATGAATGCATCTCACGTATTTCGATTGATATTCATATAATTAATAAGTTAGCTTTCTATTAGTTGATTAATAATATTGTTACTTTACAAGAAGACATGTATTTTATTATATTGAAATTGGATGTAATTGGTGAAAAATAATGTAGGTATTTTATTTCAATATGGCAAAATATAAAAATTAATGTGAATCACTGAAACATTCCAGTAATTAATGCGCAAAAAACACACATTTCCATATTTTAGAATTATGGGATATTATAGTTCATTAATTAAAAACTAGTAATTGTATCTGGTATTAACATTAATACCATAAGGCATAGGTTATAAATAATATATCTTTGTTATTATCACGAAAAACATTGACCAATAAAATCTACGAAATTTAGATACAAACAATGTATTTGATATCTTGTTTCTATCTGTATTTTAGGGAAGTGTTCTACCACAGGTACATAGTAATCACACGATAGGTTATTCTACTTTATACATAAACATTAACTTTGAACACCTGTGTGCTAAGAAAGCACTAGGTGTTAAGGTACCTAGTTTGAATGACGCAGAATTAAAATTACACTAGCTAGGATGAAGAAGAAAATAGGAACACACTTTACTATTTACCTTCGCAGAACGGAAAGGTTATATTTTAGCCGTGGTATATTTATTTATTTATTTATCGTCTTGTTATTCGCTTAACTGAAAAAGTGTTCAACCAAATTGCCTGAAATTTGGTGAAGCGATTGGTCCATGTCCAGTGACCTGCTGGTTGAATTTAGGGAGCGACTCGGTCAAAGGTCAAGGTCATGGTCATTTATACTCAAAAAATATTGAACCATATTGCATGAAACTTGGCGGAATGATTGGTCAATATACAAAAACCGTTTTGTTAGATTTTTGGAGCGATCGGGTCAAAGGTCAAATATCAAGGTCAAGGCCATTTATAACTCAATAACTCAAAAAATAGTCAACCAAATTGTCTGAAATTTGATGGGTTCATTAGACAATGTCCAGGAACCATCTGCTAGAATTAATTAAGGGAGCGATCCGGTCAAAGGTCAAGGTCATTTATAACTCAATAACTCAAAAAGTATTGAACCAAATTGCATGAAACTTGGTGAGACGATTGGCCACTACCCAGTTAGCAGTTTATCAGATTTTGGGGTGGAACGGGTCAAAGCGGCGGCAAAGGTATGCGTTCTACCGAGTGCACATAATCTTTAAGCATACATTGACAATAATGGTTAATTAGCCATGTAATTAATTTAATTATCACAATCTAACGATTCTTCACTTTTTAATACAGTTTGAAATAAACATTAGTTAGAAAGAACACCAGTCATCTTAACCCTCGTGATTTATCTCCTAACTAATTTCTACAGGATTCAACATTTACATTAATTTTACTATAACCTTCAATTTCACTACCAACCACTATTATTAATACTGATTAATCATTAAATATAAGCTTAATCAAGTACATTGCTTCTTAATTTTGTCAGTAATTCTAATCAAGACAAGTGCTATGCAACTGGTGCAATTATATGGTAATATATTTAAAAATCATGTATACATTTTTAAACATAACACACCATTACTAAATATTGCATTATATTAATTTAGTAGGGGTTCAACGACTTGTTCGAAACTACTTTAGTAAGAAGCTAAATTACTAATCTATTTAGTTTATTAATATTAATATATAGTCACAGAGTTCGTTGAAGTCAAAGTTGATATCATTAAAAGTGCTAAATTTTCTTTTCAAAATATGATGTGATTGGATATAGACTATTTTAGTTACTTTAAATTCAGATTGAACAGATTTTGTCAATTTTAAGTTACTATGCCTTGTAATAATTATTTTCAACTTAAACACTCGAAAAAATTGAAATTCGTCTGTTTTGAATAATATATTGGACAATAAAAATTACATAATTGATTATTGGAAGTAGTTATATTGAAGGGAAACAAAACATGAAAGAAAAGTAGTTTGTAGAATCAGGTAAAAGATACTATAGGTATACACTTAATAATAAAATGAATGAAAAGACCTTATCAGTAAATCAAGAATTTGAGAGTGAATGTCAATAAAAATTAAGAAGCTAATACAGAACATGAAAGAAAAGTAGTTTATCAAATACGTCAATCGGGAACAAACTGTATAGTCAATAAAAAGTAAAGAAGCCAAACCTATATAATAACAAATGAATCTCTTTAATTAACCTATTTTGAAACTAAAAAAGTTTTATTAATCATGCGTTAAGGATTTATAGAAATCGTGATGAACTGGTGGCACGTAGGCCATTAATGACATTAGGTCATCATATTTTGCCCTTGATATTTTTATGTCTGCATAATTAGACTCTGGCTCAATGTCATCGTGAATTTGTGCATATTCTAGTACGTGAATAACGTTGTCACCTCTCAATGTGAATAGCACCTCGTCTGAATTTGATTTCACCTTGAACCAGTTCAACATCAAAAACTTGAATTGAGGACCACTGGTTTTTTTGTTGTCAAATTTACGACCTGATTCCATCTTTTTGAATGTTTTGAATTTTGAAGACATGTTTATTGGCCTAAATTTGTTTTTGTTTCGACTTTCTTTTATTATATCCATCCATTCATTGAAATTGTAAATGAATGGTTTAGATTTTGCTTTTTTTTCAATCAATCCAAAATCTCTATCGTTGGGAAGGTAAGAGTGTCCACTTTCCATGTAAGAGTGTTCCCATGACTCTAGGTTGAACTTATTGCATATATACATGCAAAAGGTGTCACTAAATGTAACAATTTTCTGGAATTTCTCAGCTTCTACAATATTGAGAAATTCCAGAATTGATGAACATACCTCGTGTGATCCTTTCTTTGCGGTTCCCTCTGGCCACACCATCATGTAACCAAGATTTTCTGAGAGAACATGTATTCCCAGGTTGTAAATCCATAATTGCCTGCAATAGTATACAGCACTATAGTGTTCATTTTGGGAAGAGGGGCAGTTTTCTGCATATCAAAACTAAATGACAGCGTGGTCCTTCCGTCCCTGGCCATTGCAGTCACGTCTCTCAAGTACTGTTGAGCAGCTTCTGCTCTTTCATGATGGTTTTTCAATTCAGATTGCAGCAGAAACTTCTCCTAACACTCCACCATGCTACTTCTTTTCACATTACTGACATCACATGTTTTAGATGTGTCAGTTTTTGGCACATAGAAACCCACATTGTACTTTTGAAAGACTGATTTGAATGTGGGTTTGCTAACTTTATATTGTTTTTCAGTTTTTCTGAATAGAGAGAATACTATTTAGTGAAATTTAGATGAGGACTAAAATAGTGTTTTTCAGATTGAGAATAATGACTTTTATACTTTGGGATTGATTCTAGGAATGAATTTATTTTTCCTATTTTTTCTCTGCCAGCTCTGTTTTTTGTGTTTGTTCCTCTTTTATCGGGGGAAACCATGCCATTGTTCACCTTTCGTCTTAGAAGGTAATCCATCCTCCTGTGAGATATATTCAAAGTCTTAATAAAGACCATCTTGCACACTCTCTTGTCATTCAATTTGAAGAGTCGGACATTATTTCTTCTTGAATTATTAACTGTGTGTCTCTTAGCCGGCAAAACCTCTATACAGTTTACAATAAAATTCGACTGAGACTGCCAGTCTTTTAAATTCCAGAATGATGTGAAAATTTCTTTTCTCTCATTGTAATTCAAATCTTTGCAGTTAAATTTGCAGGTGCAGAAAAATTTCAGGTAACGTTTGGGTTGAACGTATTGTCCCTTCCTGGTGAAATAAGCTTTTCCTGCCTGCCTCAATTCTTTGGTTTTGAACTGTCTTCTTCTTGCCCGAAGAGTTAATGGTGCGCCATTTGCTTCCACCATTTGACCCAACATACCATCATCTTCACTCAGGTCAAGAGGAGTTGTCACGTTGATAGGGGATTTGGCTGGCGTTATGTTGAAGTGAAACGACTCCATACTGTCTTCAACAATATTTCCAAATCGGCCAACAAAATCTGTCAATGGATATGGAAAATGAATATAACAAATAAAAATTTGAAAAAGAATTAAAAACTACAAGTGTACCATGTATTTATGTCGGTAGCTACAATAGTTGGTAACTAAAATTGATTTTTTAATTATGTTAGTAAGCAATATTGTCATGTAGCTTCATGAGAGTCACTTTATGTCAACAACATAGTAGGCAATAAAAATTGAAACGATTCATTTGAGGAGATATAAAGAGCACATTTGTCGACATATATGTACATCACTAAGATTTGAATAAGCTGCACAATTCAACAAAGTTGATGACTGAAAACTAATCAGAAAATAATCAATAAATGAATAAATTGAATAGTAAGTTACATACCATGAGAAACAATGCAGCAGCAGTGGAAGATTGAGCAACGTGGATCGTACTTTCTCCCTTGTTGGGGAAACTTCTCTGTGATTTGCCACTTGAATCTGTAAGGGGAATGAAGCATGTTAATACATTCAAATTATACATATATTTAATAATTATTACAACAAACAGAGTATATTCACTAATAAAGACAATGTGGTAGTCCTTAGTAGTAAGAGATGAATAGTAATAGTATTTAATAGTAATGAATTTAATTAATGCCACTTAAAACATTACATCACGCAGTCTGCAAAGGTAATCAGGCAATTTTAGTATGATACAATACATTAGCGCTTGCTGATGAAGAGCAAAAGAGACCCAAAGAAGTCTTCGCTCCATGGGTTATCCATTAATGCTCTGATATATATGGTTTTTATTCATTACTCCGATGCCCCATTAGTCCGACACTCTTGCAGTTCATTTCTGATTTAACTTCGAACATATGTATATTGCCCCCCCCCCCCCCTCCCCTCCAAACCAGGTCATTAAAAAATCATGAAGTGTGCAGTACAACAAACTAGCAGATACAGCAAAATATATTAAATATGAGATCGAATGAGGGAATGCATCATACTATTAGAAATAAAATAGAATAAGAAATTAATATAAAATTTAGTATTCCATTATATTGATTGATTATTAATTGAGCAAATCCATTTAATAATATTTTTTTATTAATCAAAAAATAAAACGAGAAATAACACAGAGTGATGTAACTGTCCCAATATATCTTAGGTTCTAGGTTTTTAAATGCAAAGAATCTGTTTTTATTTTTTATTTTATCTGTTAAATGTTGGATATTGTTAACTTATTCAACAAAAGATTATGGAATATACATATATTACTGAAATTATCCAGTCTTGTCCGTTGCATTACATCATTTTTGACACTGGCGAGAAATCATTGAGTGTCAAATCATGCATGGTACTCGTACAGAACTTTTCCAATCTAGCACAGACTGATATTTCCAACCGTTCTTATTTAGTACTATAGTACAAAATATTGCACTTTTAATTTGTCAATTTAAATTGTGTTTTGTTCTACAATTTATTTTTCTATTTTATAGCTATTGCAAGGGTTATCAATTTTTGTGATCATTGTATAAATGCAATACTCTGTATGAAGTGATACACTTTAATTGTTATTTTATTTGGTACGTTTTCCATGTTCTAAATCTATACATTGTCTGTCCAGCAATACAAATTCTTTACTGTTTCAGCTACTAGTCATTTATTTTCTCACCATATTTGCATAATATCTTAGGAAAAAAATTATATATTCGCTTTAAAATTAATATTTAGCTATATAAGCTTGGGTTTTAATAGAATCTATGTTTTTTATGATACGCTTTAGGTTTTGTTGTAAGTTCTCTGCGGCTCTGCGTGGTGTACCTTCACACTGTTAAATTGATTTAGGGAGTAAGTCTTCTTGACTTGGAGAGATACAAAGATGAAATTAGGGACCAGCTGAGTAATTTAGTGGGGGTTTAACGTCTGTTTCGGAACTGAAGGCCATATCGCTGACGTCAAAAGGAAACTAAGTACAAGGAACTCGAAGAAGCAGTCAGTTAGAAAAGCGGCTCCATGATCAAAGTCATCAACCACTTAACAGCAACAGTGCTCATGGATGCAGAGAAGCTACTTTGTGAATACAGTCACTTACCAAGGAATGTGACAAAAAAGGACACAAGCACTGGTGACTGCACTCACGGATGGAAGAGGAAAATGAAGAGGTGATAGTAAATAGAGCCTACAAGTCAACCTAACACAAAATCTAAGACCTCGTAGTTGAAGACTAGCTATAACCACAGCACTATCCTCTAAAACTGCAAGTAGCATCATTTAAAAAATGATAAACAGGGCAAAAATGAAAAAAAGATAACACATAGCTAATTCAAATTAGCTACAACAGTTAAGGGTCCAAGGGACGCCACCCCTTCTCTTCAATTCACCACAGACAGCTTCAGGATAGAGCCCCTGAACCTCCCTTGAGTAAAACAATTAGCTAGCTATAGGCACAATTAGAAAGATATGTAGGATAATTTTGAATCAAAGGATAGCTATAAAGACTATCTATAGAGCCTAAGAGAGTTGATAATCTATTTAACTAACCAGAGCAATGTCCACTGCCTGTTTATACAAGTCCATGGCTCTTTGGGGTCTGGTGCCCTCTATTATTTTAGCTGCTTTGTCAAGCATAGCAGCGGCAGTGTCAACTGTTCCGTGATCTCTGTACAGCTTGCATGACCTCTCCGCAAACTGAGCCACCATGTCAAACTCCCCCATCTCCTTGCTGATGATGGCTGCATGTTCCAAAGCTCTGCGTACGAAGGATCAAAGTTAGAGCTGTGCAAGTCTAAGGTTAGATACGAGTTACTGAATGTTTACACTTATTCCATCATCCATGAGAAGAGTAAATTAAAATTGCAGTTATGATAGGTATATATTTATATTTAATTATGATATATATTTTGCATCCATGATGCCTGGATACCATCTCAAAAATGTGAAATCGTGTAGCTAGCTCATAATTCACCCTAAATTAAATGACCACAATGACATAAAAAACAAGAATATAATAGTAGCTACTTTGGTATGTATGCACAATTACTAACACCTCTGTTGTGAATACTTACTTGGCAGAAGCAAAATATCTGCAAGAGACACAAAATGTTAAGGAAAATAGTCTCATAAACTCTAAAGGGCCGTACACACGTAGGGTTTTTTAAGTCTCCCCACCAGATGTTTTGCTAAGCTCCTCCTACTTTTTCCACGAGAATATAAGAAAAAACGATATAATTATTATTTATTTTAGTTAGTATCCATGGATACCAACTAAAATAAATAATAATAATTTTATAATAAATAATTATAAAAGTCTGGTGGAAAGACTTAAAAAACCCTACGTGTGTACGGCCCTTTAGTATAGGTAATAGCATTTAATTAGCTACTGTGACGCAGAGTGTAAAGGATACGATTTGCTGATGAGGTAATTGTCAGAGGCTTTGACGTAACACTGCACACACTGGGGATGTTGTCGTGCAGTTTTGTAACACAGAGCTGAAAAGGAAGTTCACTACTGTTAGTTACAAGTAGGTTATGAATGTATGGTTATTTTAAAGCTATTAGCTATGTTACACGGTAGCTATAGCTAGTTGGTTTACAATAGGACAAGGGGTGTACGGATGCCAAAATTAGTACCGATACCGATAGCTACTTACTAGCTAATCAGTTGATACAGATACCTATGAAAACAGCTGATAGTAAAAAGTACTAATATCATAATTATATCTGATCCAATACTTGGTAGCTACTGGTAATCTGCCGATATCTATAGCTTGAAATCACAGCTACTTCGATACTGATAGCTACCTAAAAAATGGCCGATATAGCTAATGAATACCAGTACAGCCCTAAATAGGACCACTTCTAACCTGCTTTGTTGTATTCATCTGCGGCCAAATCATAATCTGGATTCCATTTCATGAAGCCAGTCTTCAGACTGAAAATAAAATAATTAGTTATTTATTAGAAATCATATGTAGCTATCTATTGAAGCTAATAATAGAATAGCTAAATACTAGCTACCACACTGATTGTAATGTAACTAGCAAACCTATTAGCAAATGATTTAGCTACAAACAAATTACTAAAGTAAATAAAGTTGATAAATTATTATATTCAATTATTTTCAGTTGGCTAGCTAGTAGTCAATTCATCAGCTAGCTGTATAAAAAAATGGATCAATAAACATGGTAAATAAATAAATGCCGTCTAAAATATTACCTTCTGCATTCTGCGAAGGTAATAAACTAAAAAGAACGAGCAACAATTAAGAAAATTAGTTAGCTAAATCAGTAGCTATTCTGAATGCTATGTTAAAACAGGTAAATTGCGGCACACTAACTAACTAGGGCCCCAAACCACAGAGCCAAAAATCATAGCTTAAAAACATTCATAAAATTAATAGATTGTAGCTAACATGCAATGCAATTCTTTGGATATGAAACATTTCAATATATAAATTTTAAGTAAAATTTAGTGACTCTTAGGAGAGAAAAGTTGCTTAAAGTTAAAGGGCCGCAATTTTACCTGCGTTGCCCAGGCAGGCTAGCATTGGATATGGGAAAATATATTTAGAGTTCCAATATCGCTTAAGTCTGTTCCATATCAGATCTGATAAAATTGGACAGCTTGCATAAGAAGCCAAAATAAAAACATTAGCTATCATGAATAACAAAATATTGAAACATGCTTCAATATAAGATATTGAGTCTAGGGTAAGATTTAGCAAACATAGGGAATTTCACATGAAACAAACATAGTTTCACAAAAACCTAAATTGTCAGTAGCTACTTTTAAAGTTTTAAAAAGACTCCAACCTAGATAATAAACATAACTAGATAAAATTAAACATAACAGACCTCAGTAGTTACGTACCTATTATAATATCATTAATCGTCAATTAATTTTTCCCACTAACCCCTCTGTTAGGAATGTAAGTACTTGTGAATATCTGGGTAAGAGTCCTTTTAAAACCTTAAAAGTTATCTTTTTGAAAACTGATCAGTTTAGATAATTTAGGTTTTCGTGAACAATGTTTGTTTTGTATGAAATTCTCTATGAATAATAACTATATGTCAAAGTTTATCCTAGATTAATAATTCAAGATCTTCATAATGAGACAGTTTTGGAAATTTTGTCATCCACAAAAAATTATTTTGGGTTTCTATCCAGCCTGTCTAATTTAATAAGATCTGGAACACCCTGTAGCTGTAGCTACCAAACAAAATACTGATGATAAGGTGATATATTTTCTAAATTAATTCATTTTAGATGCTGGACTGAAGTTCTTAATCATATAGCTAGCAGAATTTACCATTTTTCGGCCTCTTTAATGTGTGCCAGCGCCTCTTCTATTTTCTTGGTAGCAGCCATCCTTTAGATAGAGTGACGGACAGACAGACAGATGGCTAGTTATTATTCTAGGAGAAAATAAAGAGATTATTTAACATAATTAGTAGTTAATACAATCAGCTTATCTGGTCCATATTGAACCAAGAGGTTAGAGCTCTATGTTCTGATTTCTGTGATAACTGACATCCTATTTAGACTGATATAAAATTTCAGCACTCAGCAAATATGTACCTTCTCAGAGCACCAAAACTAACCCCAGTCTGGAATGTCCTATCGCAACTTTAATTACTCTATATCTTGAAAACAAAGTGTTTCTACAACAAATGGCATTATAGTTAGCAGAATATGGAACATTTTCCAAGACTCTCGGAGGCAAATCTGAGCCCAATTTTAGAAATTTTAAATTTCTGTGGGAGATATGATTTATTTCCTATGTTACCATTAATTTAGCTGTGTGAGATTCTGAATCTGCTACTGAGAGTCAGAGAGTAACTCTCTCAAATTAAAATCTATGCAGGGCAAGAGGCACAATATCATTTGCATACTATTTGGATGCAGAGTGGGTGTAAATCTCGGTTCATCCAGTCTGCAAACTACGTCCATGTCGACCAGATTGCAGGGACTGGTACAGAGTTCTCGCAAGAAATCATCTATTTTGGCTTCTGTTCTCAGTAAAATACATGTAAATATTGGAGGAAATTAAGGATAGTTCGCACAGAAAATGTTAAAATGTCCCACATTCTGCAGACTGGCATGTAGCCGAAGAACTTATCCCTATCTGCAAAGAATGCACAATCAACCTCCAGATATTTAATTTATGGGCCAATTTCTCTCCAAAATTGCCAAAAATCTCAAAATACTCTCCAATAATTAGCTACATGTAAACATAGGAATTAATTGGAAAATTGTTGCCAGATAATTCAGGAGACTAATTTCAAGGACTCAATAGTCACCAGATAATCTTCACAACTTTTGCAGACTGGATCTAATCATCCTTGGTGACACAAGTCTGCAATTTGCAAAGCAGTGAGCTAGACTGTATTTCAAATTTATCTCCTTTTAAAATAATATTCTGGCAAAGTCGGTAGATTTTTAGCTATTTATTCCCATGTTACCATTAACTTTTGGTGGAAAAATGGGTAAATGATGGAGGATCAGCCAAATTACTGGAAATTTATGGTGGATTTTTTCAGCCTTTTCAAAGTCAGTGTAATTTTGTGCACCAAATACAGACAGTAACAGACTTGTCCAGTGTATAGCATGCAGAGTTAAATTTCTTCAAATATTATGATATATATAACTCATTTTTACATAGTTAAAAGAAATAATGTGTAGTTTCAACAGAATTGTCTTAAGGATGAGTTCTCACATAGTTGATATTGAATCTTAAACAGTTACTAGTGGATCAGAAGAAAGTTATTTTTCCACCCTGGCTTGCCCTCATCAATGACACCGAAGATTTTTGATCACATATTTCACTGCCAGTCTGCAGAATATGGCATGAGCCATGAGAGATATTTGGGATATTCTCTCTGAACAATTTTGAAATAATTCCTATATTTACAATTGATGTTCTAAAGTATGGACAAAGTTGCCAGTATATTAGCAACTTTTGAAGGGTGAAATAAGTTTAGAAACCTGGAAATAAGAAATTAATACTCTTAAATACGAAAGTATAAAGTGAAACACATCTGGAAACATTTTGAAGAATTTTGGTCATTTAATAATTTTAACGGATCTTAAAATTTTTGGAGACAAATTGTCCTCTAATTTCTAAATAAAATCTTGGAGACAGATTTGACACACTTGTCAGTGTTGTCACTTGAACTTTGGGTAAACCCCTAGTTTAGACTTTAGTTGACAATTCGACAGGGTCAACTAAACAGTCTAAACTAGGAAGCGGGTATATAACATAAAGGGATATTAATATTTAAATCATATTTTATATATATTTATTGAGATCCAGTATGCAGAATATGGGACACTTTAACCATTTTCTGTGCAAACAATCCTTAATTTACGGTTATTTACCCCTATAAGTATTTACATGTATTTTACTGAGAACAAAAGCCAAAATAGATGATTTTTTGGAGAACACTTTACCAGTCCCTGCAGTTGTCTGGATTCAGATTAAGGATCCGTTAACAAGATTCTTTGTTGACAAATTTTTCTTGAATAGTTGAATGGAAGATGGAAAATATTTTAAAAGTTCATATTTTTTTCAATCATAAGACATTCTCTTGAAGAGTTGATCAGTATTATAGATACATTCAAATAATATTTTATTTTATTTAAATTTCAATTGTAAAATTCATAATAGCATGATAGTTATTTTACAACTGTCATAGCCAAATATCATAGAATAATTTGAATTCATTTTTTTATTGTCCAACGCTATAATATAGGCCAGTCTGCAGAGCATACATGATCAGTCTCCAGATAATTAATTCTTGGTGCAATTTCTCTCCAAAGATTTCAAAATTTATCGCCAAAATAGCCAAAAATCTCAAAATACTCTCCAATCAATAGTCGCTGGATAAACTTCACAACTTCATGCATCTTTTACAGACTGGAATATAGGAATTACATACCCGCTTCCTAGTTTAGTTGACCCTATCCCAGTCTGTATTTGGTGCACAAAATTCCACTGACATTTTGAAAAAGCTGAAAAAATCCACCATAGTCCATAGAGTTATGATAAACTACTCTAGAGAGAGGAAGTGTTGCAGCGATTGCAGGACGGTAAGAAAGATGGTGTAAAACCTTAGTTTGTTTCAGTTATATCATTTCTCCATTAAATTTTGCTTCACTTATATCATTTCTCCATTAAGCTGACGCTAGATTGCCAGTCACGTGACCCGAAAGACGCGATATTAATTTGGCCACTGACTCACCACTTGGCATAGTCTAATTTATTTTTATAGATGAAATACATTTAAAAATTGAATGAAAACAGGGGAATTTAAATATCAAGTCAATATATTCCCGTGCGTATCATAGTTACATTCTTCATGTTAAATACCCATAGTGTAGAAGCGGACACCAAATAAATAAACAAACGTAAGGAAATTATTAGTACAGACTAGTGTATTTGCCCGATAAAAATAACGGATCTTCCATAGTAATTTATTACCCGTTGTCCAGTCTGCAGAAACTGGTTGAGTGTTCGTAGGATTCAATCTAAAAGCTGAGCGGCGCACCACAGTACGGCGCACCAGATTACGGCGCACCACTTCACATTCTATCCAGTCTGAATTTGGTGCAAAAAATCCCACTGACTCTTTCGACAAAGCTGAAAAAATCCACCACAACTTTCCAGTAATTTGGCTGATCCACAAACATTTTCCCAATTTATCCACCAAAAATTAATGGTAACATAGGAATAGATAACTAAAAATCTACCTACTTTGCCAGAATCTTATTTTCAAAGGGAAAAAATTCAACCGACATGTCGGTGGAAATTACCACGAAATACAGACTGGCATTCTATTAGATAGGTAATTTGAATACAGATTATTGACAAATGGAGTGAATTTGATAAGTAATTAATGTATCAAATTTATGACTGACGCTACCTGAATCCAATGTTTATACTACACAGTATAATTCTTTGATTGAGATGTTTGATTTGAAATTGAAAATAAAATTCATCATAGAAAACTGTAATTAAAATTTTATGGGGTAACTATTGTAAATTTTCAGTCTGAGGTGTAAATAAAAAACTTATCAGTTAGCCGTTAGGTAGATGAGGTTGCTGTGCAATTGCCGTGAGTCTGCTGTGCAATTGCCGTGAGTCTGCTGTGCAATTGCCGTGAGTCTAATGTGGAATTGTCGTGAGTCTGCTGTGCAATTGCCGTGAGTCTGCTGTGCAATTGCCGTGAGTCTGCTGTGCAATTGCCGTGAGTCTGCTGTGCAATTGCCGTGAGTCTGCTGTGCAATTGCCGTGAGTCTGCTGTGCAATTGCCGTGAGTCGGCTGTGCAATTGCCGTGAGGATGCTGTGCAATTGCCGTGAGGATGCTGTGCAATTACCGTGAGGATGCTGTGGAATTGCCGTGAGGCTGCTGTGCAATTGCCGTGAGGCTGCTGTGGAATTGCCGTGAGGCTGCTGTGGAATTGCCGTGAGTCTGCTGTGGAATTGCCGTGAGTCTGCTGTGCAATTGCCATGGGAGCGAGGCTGCTGTGGAATTGCCGTGAGGCTGCTGTGCAATTACCGTGAGGCTGCTGTGGAATTAACGTGAGGCTGCTGTGGAATTAACGTGAGGCTGCTGTGGAATTAACGTGAGGCTGCTGTGGAATTAACGTGAGGCTGCTGTGGAATTAACGTGAGTCTGATGTGGAATTGCCGTGAGTCTGATGTGCAATTGCCGTGAGTCTGATGTGCAATTGCCGTGAGTCTGATGTGCAATTGCCGTGAGGCTGCTGTGCAACTGCCGTAAGGCTAATGTGCAATTGCCGTGAGGCTGCTGTGCAATTGCCGTGAGTCTGCTGTGCAATTGCCGAGAGTCTGCTGTGCAATTGCCGTGAGTCTGCTGTGCAATTGCCGTGAGTCTGCTGTGCGATTGCCGTGAGGATGCTGTGCAATTGCCGTGAGGATGCTGTGCAATTGCCGTGAGGATGCTGTGGAATTGCCGTGAGGATGCTGTGCAATTACCGTGAGGCTGCTGTGGAATTAACGTGAGGCTGCTGTGGAATTAACGTGAGGCTGCTGTGGAATTAACGTGAGGCTGCTGTGGAATTAACGTGAGTCTGATGTGGAATTGCCGTGAGTCTGATGTGGAATTGCCGTGAGGCTGCTGTGCAATTACCGTGAGGCTGCTGTGGAATTAACGTGAGGCTGCTGTGGAATTAACGTGAGGCTGCTGTGGAATTAACGTGAGGCTGCTGTGGAATTGCCGTGAGTCTGATGTGCAATTAACGTGAGTCTGATGTGGAATTGCCGTGAGTCTGATGTGCAATTGCCGTGAGGCTGCTGTGCAATTGCCGTGAGGCTGCTGTGCAATTGCCGTGAGTCTGCTGTGCAATTGCCGTGAGTCTGCTGTGCAATTGCCGTGAGTCTGCTGTGCAATTGCCGTGAGGCTGCTGTGCAATTGCCGTGAGTCTGCTGTGCAATTGCCGTGAGTCTGCAGTGCAATTTCCGTGAGTCTGCTGTGCGAATGCCGTGAGGATGCTGTGCAATTGCCGTGAGGATGCTGTGCAATTGCCGTGAGGATGCTGTGGAATTGCCGTGAGGATGCTGTGCAATTAACGTGAGGCTACTGTGCAATTAACGTGAGGCTACTGTGGAATTAACGTGAGGCTGCTGTGGAATTAACGTGAGTCTGATGTGGAATTGCCGTGAGTCTGATGTGGAATTGCCGTGAGTCTGCTGTGCAATTGCCATGAGTCTGCTGTGCAATTGCCGTGAGGCTGCTGTGCAATTGCCGTGAGTCTGCTGTGCAATTGCCGTGAGTCTGCTGTGCAATTGCCGTGAGTCTGCTGTGCAATTGCAGTGAGGCTGCTGTGTTATTGCCGTGAGGCTGCTGTGCAATTGCCGTGAGGCTGCTGTGCAATTGCCGTGAGGCTGCTGTGCAATTGCCGTGAGGCTGCTGTGCAATTGCCGTGAGGCTGCTGTGCAATTGCCGTGAGGCTGCTGTGCAATTGCCGTGAGGCTGCTGTGCAATTGCCGTGAGGCTGCTGTGCAATTGCCGTGAGGCTGCTATGCAATTGCCGTGAGGCTGCTTTCCCAATTGCCGTGAGGCTGCTATGCAATTGCCGTGAGGCTGCTGTACAATTGCCGTGAGGCTGCTATGCAATTGCCGTGAGGCTGCTTTCCCAATTGCCGTGAGGCTGCTGTGCAATTGCCGTGAGGCTGCTGTGCAATTGCCGTGAGGCTGCTGTGCAATTGCCGTGAGGATGCTGTGCAATTGCCGTGAGGATGCTGTGCAATTGCCGTGAGGCTGCTGTGCAATTGCCGTGAGGCTGCTGTGCAATTGCCGTGAGGCTGCTGTGCAATTGCCGTGAGTGTGCTGTGGAATTGCCCTGAGTGTGCTGTGGAATTGCCATGTGTCTGCTGTGCAATTGCCATGAGAGTGAGGCTGCTGTGGAATTGCCGTGAGGCTGCTGTGCAATTATCGTGAGGGCGAGGCTGCTGTGGAATTGCCGTGAGGGCGAGACTGCTGTGGAATTGCCGTGAGGGCGAGACTGCTGTGGAATTGCCATGAGGCTGCTGTGGAATTGCCGTGATATAGGAGTATCGGGGATGAATATCACAGGTGTATTAATGAATAAGAGCTCTTTAACTTTATTAATAAATGTGCACAAG
>CANNZV010001687.1:23-35925 GCA_947561585.1 Caprella mutica
GAGTGTGAGTGTAGTGTGAAGAGTGTGAGTGTAGTGTGAAGAGTGTGAGTGTGGTGTGATGAGTGTGAGTGTAGTGTGAAGAGTGTTAGTGTAGTGTGAAGAGTGTGAGTGTAGTGAGAAGAGTGTGAGTGTAGTGTGAAGAGTGTTAGTGTAGTGTGAAGAGTGTGAGTGTGGTGTGAAGAGTGTGAGTGTAGTTTGAAGAGTGTGAGTGTAGTGTGAAGAGTGTGAGTGTAGTGTGAAGAGTGTGAGTGTAGTGTGAAGAGTGTGAGTGTGGTGTGAATTGTGTGAGTGTAGTGTGAATTGTGTGAGTGTAGTGGGGAAGAGTGTGAATGTAGTGTGAAGAGTGTGAGTGTAGTTTGAAGAGTGTGAGTGTGGTGTGAAGAGTGTGAGTGTAGTTTGAAGAGTGTGGGTGTAGTGTGAAGAGTGTGAGTTTAGTGTGAAGAGTGTGAGTGTAGTGTGAAGAGTGTGAGTGTAGTGTGGAAGAGTGTGAATGTAGTGTGAAGAGTGTGAGTGTAGTTTGAAGAGTGTGAGTGTAGTGTGAAGAGTGTGAGTTTAGTGTGAAGAGTGTGAGTGTAGTGTGAAGAGTGTGAGTGTAGTGTGAAGAGTGTGAGTTTAGTGTGAAGAGTGTGAGTTTAGTGTGAAGAGTGTGAATGTAGTGTGAAGAGTGTGAGTGTAGTTTGAAGAGTGTGAGTGTAGTGTGAAGAGTGTGAGTTTAGTGTGAAGAGTGTGAATGTAGTGTGAAGAGTGTGAGTGTAGTTTGAAGAGTGTGAGTGTAGTGTGAAGAGTGTGAGTTTAGTGTGAAGAGTGTGAGTGTAGTGTGAAGTGTGTGAGTGTAGTGTGAAGTGTGTGAGTGTAGTTTGAAGAGTGTGAGTGTAGTGTGAAGAGTGTGAGTTTAGTGTGAAGAGTGTGAGTGTAGTGTGAAGAGTGTGAGTTTAGTGTGAAGAGTGTGAGTGTAGTGTGAAGAGTGTGAGTGTAGTTTGAAGAGTGTGAGTTTAGTGTGAAGTGTGTGAGTGTAGTGTGAAGAGTGTGAGTGTAGTTTGAAGAGTGTGAGTGTAGTTTGAAGAGTGTGAGTGTAGTGTGAAGAGTGTGAGTCTAGTTTGAAGAGTGTGAGTGTAGTTTGAAGAGTGTGAGTGTAGTGTGAAGAGTGTGAGTTTAGTGTGAAGAGTGTGAGTGTAGTGTGAAGAGTGTGAGTTTAGTGTGAAGAGTGTGAGTGTAGTGTGAAGAGTGTGAGTGTAGTTTGAAGAGTGTGAGTGTAGTGTGAAGTGTGTGAGTGTAGTGTGAAGAGTGTGAGTGTAGTGTGAAGAGTGTGAGTGTAGTTTGAAGAGTGTGAGTTTAGTGTGAAGAGTGTGAGTGTAGTTTGAAGAGTGTGAGTTTAGTGTGAAGTGTGTGAGTGTAGTGTGAAGAGTGTGAGTGTAGTGTGAAGAGTGTGAGTGTAGTGTGAAGAGTGTGAGTTTAGTGTGAAGAGTGTGAGTGTAGTGTGAAGAGTGTGAGTGTAGTGTGAAGAGTGTGAGTGTAGTGTGAAGTGTGTGAGTTTAGTGTGAGTGTAGTTTGAAGAGTGTGAGTGTGAGTATGTTGTAAAAGGTGTTCAGAAATATTTTGAATTAAATATACAATAAATATCAATCATATTATTCACCTTTTTGATTGACATAGAAAACTGTACTACCAAAAACATTTCTACTATCTAAACTAATTGGTAGAATTTGAGACTATATTTAATGAATTGGCTATTCTACCAGTGCTAGTCAGTTGGAATTATTTCTAAATAAATAATATGCTTTAGAAAGATATATTTAACTATTCTGCTCATAATAAATTACTGAGTGACATTTTTAATGAGGTTATGTGAGATTTATTTGGTTAGTTGTTATCAATTATAATCATTAATTTAAAGAGCTCTCGAATACTGGGAATAAACCACACAAAATGGAACTAAAATATCAATATTGAAATGAAATAATAATTATTAATTATGATGAGAGAAACTATAAAGAAACGAATATGATATGAACAAATGAACATACATTTATATATACCTGCTGTTAAATAGTTTCATATTAATTAACTAAAACAAAATAAAAATTAGAACTGTTCAATTATTTTTAAATATTTGTTATTGAAGATTATATTCAATATCTTTTTTCACCGTTCTGTAATGATCACATCATCACTTTTCGCGATCCACGAGACCCTCGAGTCTGATATATTATTTTCGCACTAACGAATGATTTAATAATTCTAATCTGATGAATGGTTGAGCAAACAAATAATAGGGAAAAGAAGAGCATTATTGTTAGGCTGTGTATTGTACTGCTGCCCAATTCTATCTCTTTGCAATAAATCATGTGGGATAATAACACCAACGGTGAATTCAGTAAAAGGAAGCATGCTTGCAACCATCTATTATAATATACAAAATGAGGATGAAATTAACTGTCAAAGTTTCTGCGTGGAATCTATGATTAAAATACGTGATTGCTGCCGTACCTCGGATACGTCACGTACTGTGTAATTTGTAAGGTCGTATGAGAGGGATTATTCTTGGATGCAATATCACGGCTTCAGCAAAGAGTAATGTAGGACATGCTGACGAGGTTGTGTAATCTAGAATATGTATTCTGGTATTGAAAATAAATAATTACTTACATATATACCTAGTATCTATTCCTCTTACAAGAGACATTATGGGATATAAAGCATTTGACCCGTATAACCGTTTGTATCAAGTTCACTAGACAAATTATTGTACATATACAGAAAAATATAATGAATATATATGGAATATTGAGTCAAATATTAATCACTCTAATATATCCAATCTATTTTATATTCATACTAATATAAAAAAGTAAATTTAGGTAAATATAGCAGTAACAGGTTAAGTAAAATTGAAAGTGAATTTTAAACAAAAATCTATCTAAGAGAGAAAATCATAGTGGGAGCCACCGAAACTTAGAATGGGATCCAATTTTATTTTGCTTCATCCCAGCATAACTTCTTCATATAGAATGCAGTAGAAATTTTCGGTAATGGAGTACAAGTAACTAGTAAGTCACTGACTCTACTAGTCAGGTTATAAGTTCACTATACAGGACTTCATTATAGAGGAATTGTTCAGTGGTTGATTTAACTATGCAAACAAATACATACGTCTACTGCATATTAACTTATAATTGCTAATTCGATCATGCAACTCATACCTTCAAACTATTAGACGAAATCGTTCTAATCAACAGATAGTAAAGTAGGCAGTCTATACCCAAGTCAGAAAAGTTATCACTGACATTTCATTTTTCGATCATATCTACATAATATATTGGACAGTCTAAAATATCATCTACAACGCGATAGTTCTTTCGGTCATAGCTATTCAATCGAAATTTATATATAATGAAATTAGAACGCTAAATGTCTATCACTAGTTATTTGGACATTCCTTTCGAAAATGATATCCACAATTAGCATAATTCACGATAATAATTTGGTTAATGTTACAGGAAGGCCTCGCTATTATCGCTTAATCATGACTCAGTCTTATCAATACCTTGGTCTTAATAAGACCTAGGTATAACTCGAGTAACTATATAATTTTTACTAAATCTTCAAATCAAAATTTCATTCACTATGAATTATAATAAAATAATTTTTTTTAAGGTTTCGACTAAGCCCATATACAGTGTCCCAGTATTTGTTGCCAAAATTAGTTCAAGCTCAGTGTTAAAGTTCAATGTAGTGAAAGCTTGAATAGGTTTAAAATTCAACTATAGCTTAACTCTCACTCAGTACAGGTGAGAAATTAATAGGTACTTATTTGATTTATATTATTGTGCTATATTGGACAAAAAGTAACTTTATACTCTGTGAAATATTCTATGCAGTTGAGTTAAAAGGTATTGGTAAGTTCTGCATTTTCGAACACGAAGAGAAGAAAATATAATTATTATTATTTAACTTCTGTTCTAATTGGTAGTATGATATCTCATGGATACCAATCATTGATTATTTTTTTTTATTATTGTTCCTTGCGGATCATAAGAGTTCTAGGATACTTTTTTTAATGTTATTAACTCAATGATTGGCTATGAAAATTGACAAAAAAGTGTATAGGGGAGCGTTACGCTCCCGAAAACCCACTGCCAGGTCATTGAAAATGCATGAAGTGTGCAGTACAAATTTCAATAATATCATTATTTTAAATTCAATTTAATTCTATTCTTAACTATATTCAAGGACGAGTAGCCAACAGGGGCAGCTTAGTGCTCCGCCCCTTTCTGGCTATTTCTCCCTGCCGACCAATCAGAAAAGAGTTATCTTTAAAAACATTAACCGTAAAAACATTATAGTTGCAGCACTGTATCAATATAACTTTATATTCTGTAGAGACAATTAATATCTCAAAAACCTTATGCACTAATTAGTATATTTTTAAAATATTATTGCAGACTATGTAAAAGCTTACCTTTTGTCGGCAAACCTTTCATTATGTTTTCAAAGAGTTTAAAAACACATAAAGACCAAATTAATTGTTCAAAGAAGAGAAAATGCTTCTCGAACTGAAGATAGAAATAATAAACCGTGTTGATTGTGGTGAATCTATGAATGATATTGCTAGTGAAATAAGTATCCTCTATGTTTTATATATAGTCACTGTTAAATTTTTTTTTTATAAAGATTTTTGATCCTCTTGTTTTTAAAAACCTCATCTGGATAATAATTTTGATGTATATTGAAGTTACAGTTTATATGTCTTCGAACTATAGTTTTTATAAACTATTTTTATAATAGCTTTTTTAAAAGCGGGGCCTTCCTATAATAATAATAACTATGATAATAATCTACGTCTTTACTTTAATAGATTTTTTTTCGATGCAATTTAAGTTAGCAGAATAATTCAAATCAACAAATAATGGTTATTTACGAAAGAGTTATGAAATTCAAGTCATACACTTCAATTAATAGTTAACCTTATTATACAGTTTCTGGGGGTAACCGGTAAATTCCACCCCGGTATATATACCACCCCGGTATATTCCACCCTAGGTATATCCCATCCCGCTATATTCCACCCCACTTTACAGGTTAGGTTTGTAAGTTATTGATGTTAATCATTTATTATTATTTTATATAATACTAGGTAATTTGCATTTTCATTGTAGTAAATTAAACCTTTTGTTGGGATCACAAGCTGTTTATTTTTCATTACACATGTGATAGAACAGCAGAAAGAAAGGTTGTATGAACGCTCTTTATCAGTTGAGGTATTTTGATTTTCAATCGCGAGCTGATTATCTTCATTATCGCCAATGCAACAGCAATATTAACTGTAAGATGATGTCATATAGTATTTTTTTTATAAATTCGGTATTTTGACTTCGAGTAAAAGTGGTGTAAAATGGTTTTTAATCGTAAACTTTTTTCTACACTTCTTACATTATTTTTTACCAGGTTTTGATGGGGATGAGGGGGACTATTGCCCAGGGTTTTAAAACAGGGGAGTATATATCATTGCCTTTTTTACATGGAGAGATTTTGACAACGGAAGTTGTCAAAACAACATCTTATAAGCAAAAAGCAAAAACATTGAATGGGTTGTCTCTGTCAGTCAACCCCTTCCACACCTCTTCTAACCATTGTTGTAAGACCATATACTGCAATTTCATGTTAAAAAGGAATTAATATTAACTTGATCAACATTTAAACTTCGAAATAATTCACCAAACTATGAATATTTCTTTTTTTGTCTATTAGGATAAAGTTTCAAAAATTAACTTGAGCTACCTCTAAATGTGGTGCAATTCTCTCAGGATATCGTCTGAGTTATTTCTTCATGTGAACGAAGTATTTAACATATGGCCATCTAAAAATAAAATCTTTAAATTTTTATTTGTTACCCTAATGATCATTGTCACTGGGGTGGAATTTATCAGTGTGGAATATACCTGGGATGGAATTACCGGCGTGGAATATACCGGGGTGGATTTTATCGGGGTGGAATATACCGGGTTGGATTTTACCGGGGTGAAATATACCTAGAACCTTACTGGGAGTATCACTTCAGTGACTTAAACCGTGACAGCTTCATATTCTATTTCCTTCACAACTCATAACCTAATTGATATTAAATATACTGCAGTTTTTAATATTATAAGTATGATATTGTATAAAATAACATTATTTTTGATTTATATTTGTGATACTTCGACACAAATATTAACTCGATTCTTAAAGACCCGTTCTTCGGTATATTTTAATGCATAGCTCTCCTAATTATAGAGTGACCATCTTGATATTTCTTGGCTTTTAAGATTAATCTCGTTAATTAATTCGTGTTATAGGTTATGATCTAGTCGAATTTGAAATATGGAATTAAAATAGACAGATACTAATATAGTTAATATTGACCCAACTACATAGAATAACACTGAAAGATCCTTTAAGTATATATAATATACATATTTGTCCAATATCAAGGGAGCATTAATACTGATTCCCCAGTGCAATCACGCTACCAAACACATTTATAATTCCTTAATCATGACAAATCTGCTCGAAAACTCATCCATAATCAGTGAGGCTCTCTCAATAATATGAACTCTCATAATAACGGAATGGGAGTTGGAGACAAATTCAGGAGATATTTTAGCACATTGATTTAAAGTCACTCCCAGCGAAAATATTGTAATGCATTGATTTTGTTAGACTGGTTTGATATTTGGTGTAAATCTAGTTATTTTATTGATAATGTAGACACATGATCGAATAGATTGATTTCTAAATTACTTTTGATAAGCGTTTACAAATTGACTTGCTGTATATAGATGTGAGTAAATTGACTTGCTGTACATAGATGTGAGTAAATTGACTTGCTGTACATAGATGTGAGTAAATTGACTTGCTGTATATAGATGTGAGTAAATTGACTTGCTGTACATAGATGTGAGTAAATTGACTTGCTGTACATAGATGTGAGTAAATTGACTTGCTGTACATAGATGTGAGTAAATTGACTTGCTGTATATAGATGTGAGTAAATTGACTTGCTGTATATAGATGTGAGTAAATTGACTTGCTGTATATAGATGTGAGTAAATTGACTTGCTGTATATAGATGTGAGTAAATTGACTTGCTGTATATAGATGTGAGTAAATTGACTTGCTGTATATAGATGTGAGTAAATTGACTTGCTGTATAATGTATATCGATGTGAGTAAATTGACTTGCTTAAATGAATGAAATAAAAGGATATCATTTAATAGGTAGCAGAGTTAAATATAATAAGATTTAATGGTTTAACGATGAAGTTAACAATGAAAATCTTTATAATCATGTGTACATATATAGTATAGATGTACGTTACAGAATTGTTTCAACTCCTTCATTTATCATTCGAATGTTGATCAAAATATTCAACTACAAGTCTGTTTCTGTTAAAATATAGAGATGCACGTGCAGGTGTACCTAAATTTTCCGGTGCCTATATTTAGCCATAATTCATGTTTGGCTTCAGTGTCTCATAACATTTCAAACCGTGTGAATTATTGCCCTAACAAGACCTCGCTGCCTGTCTGTGTAATATCGATAACCTATAAATTCCTCTGTATTACGTGACTCACGGCAAATATATTATTGTGTCCTCATGGTGGATGGAGTCAGACGAATATCCAACATCAGTCGAGGCAATGTGACGGGCAGCAGAATTGGAAACGAACTGAAACACAAAATCTAGACTACTGTACCACTGGCAGGGTGATAAACATGTAGCAGTTCAAACACACTGTACTAAGTTGATTAGTTATTGAAGTTCTGCATAAAATATTAGTCAATAATCGGCGAGCAGTACCGGTATCAAAACTTTGGTCATACGAATTGATCAAATATGCGAAAGTGTGGGGTAATAATGAATGCAACGTTATTTGAATATTTCATTGCTATTGGAGGTATAAGAGCTACTGTGTGTTTGCTTACTGGCTCGTCATTACGTGATAAGCAGGCTTTTCATTGTAACTATAATCCCTCACAGTAATAGACTGGAGGCGAAACACTCAACAAAGCTTTCTATACTCATCTTCGTTCTATTATTCAAGATGCGTCGATAGGCGGCATAGCTGTTCAAACAGAGCGATCAGGTGACATTCTAGCGGCATGAGGTCAGATTTGGAGTACCGCTAATTAGTCTCAGTGACACTCAGTAATGTACTTATATATGGCATACTTCATGAAATACATTTATCACACTAGGTAACTTTATCGACTTATTCTATAATGATCGTGTAATTTAAAGATTTCATTATTAGAATTTATGATTAATTTGGCAGCTCGATGCCGGAATTAATGATATATTTCAAAAAGAGGGAAGAAATTAATGTCAATTCCAAGTCTAAATTATTCAAACGGACATTACTCGATTGAGCCAAGAGTTGGACTGAGTTCTCTGAAGGTTTTGGCTTCTATCCAAGTGTTTTTTATGTATTTTTCAGTCTCTGTTTTTATTACACAATCATGAATCATATTTATTCAACAACTGCTCCTTCCGCCCACGCATCACCTCCTTCTTATATCCATCATTAACTCTACTTTTTATATCTTCCTGCACAATCCTTCTCATTTATTTCTAATATTTGCATTTCACTCACCTTCCAATACCCTCATTATCACTCACCTCGTTCCGTCTCGAACACTGAAGTTTTCTTCCACTCCCCCGTATACCCTCTGACGTACACCCCTCTCCATTCACCGACAGCGCAGATAGATGATGATAAGCCTCCGCCTGCTCTCGTTTGTGGGCGATGAATGTACACACTGAGAGATAATTAATTGTGAGTCTAATCAACCGGAGTACAACCGGAGAAGGAAAAAGTGGACACTGCAGCTTCAAAGGGTCCTCATAGAAATAAGGTTGAAAGGAAAAGTAAAGAAGTGCAAGAGGGACTTACGTGTTTGCGTGACCAAATTGCGATGTGTGGAGAATTCGTCAACTTGCGATGAATTGAGGAGTTTGAGCAAGAAGTTACAGGGACTGACAAATAAATAAGGGAAATCTTACAAGAACTTGCAATTAATGGAGAAGATTACGTATGAAAGTCATTGAGAAAATATATAGATGGAAAGACCTTCTAATTGTAAATGAAGCGTCTTTTTGGTGAACATTCATCACTTTTCAAGTAATTTAAATATTCGGATATCATCGCAAGAAAATTCATTTGTTTTGATATAATTAGTAACTTATTTTTCAAAATAATCATTATAAAAGTAACTGAGTAAGTTAGGATATATAATTTTTAAGATATCGTTATATTTAGTACTTGGTATAAGTATTTTAATAACATAAAGACCATAAAATCGTAGCTCCTGGTCCGAAACTCTTTTCAAGACTGTTTTATAGCACTCAATTACCAATATACTACTATCAGGAAAAGTGATAAACTTAACATTTACAAACTCCTCCCTCGTGATAAACGTGTAGAATTACTGCAGGCTATAATTTATGCATTATCATTACACTGTTATCATGCATAATGGGGCAGATTACATTCAACTGTTTTTCAATCATAGAGAGAACACGCAATGGCGTTATTAAATCCTACCCTTATAATTATTATGTCCCTGCATGTCCCGTGTTTATCTTTGTAACGACTGTAGTTGGTTCGTGTAATTACTGTAGAGCAATTAAAATACTCATTTGAGAAATGTTAGTCCAATCGTTTAGATCTGAGGTGTCTATCACCACACAAATTGATCATACATTTGTGCAAGGAAAACACAGTCTGCCAAATAATGGAGTTTTATTGGGATTGTAATATATGCATTGCCGTGTGTATGAACTTTATTGACTGGAACTAGCGATGGAACACTTTAGGTGGAATAGTTATTATCTAAAATATACCAGCTGGTTGAAGTTAACCGACCAGTAAAATACTGATCTGTGTTTAAAAAACAAATAGATTCTTCAAATTAATATGGATTTCATTTTAATGTTATCAGTTACATTTGTCATTTTAAGATGATTCTTTAAATATTTGGTTTACATTTTACATGGGGGTCAGGTGGAAGACTCATCAAAGTCTGCAGTGCTCTAACTGCAAATTTTAGATAGCTTTAAGTGATCTATAGTCCATATATTACACAGTGTCATAATAGTGGCACTTACCTTATCTAGAAAGTGATATACTGAACTATTAGCAAAATTGACTTATTCTGAAAAATAGAGAACAAGAATGTTTAATATTTGTGCTCATTAAAACTGATGACAGAAAAAATCGAAACAAAAATGAAGTGGAAAAATAGTGCGAAAAAGATTCTTAAAATTCTAAAAAAATTCTGAAATTAACTTTAATAGTTTACATGATCAGCATGTATAGGTACTGCTTTCAAATCATAGTTAAAACAGTTTGAAATATTGAATAAAAAAAAAAAAAATTAAACTTTTAAATTTGAATCTCATTTCTAAATAAAGGGGAAAGAAATTTAAATTTCCAACATTATGAAATTATCCGTTTTCATTCCTAATATTGAACTTGAATTACTTTTTTAAATATTCTAATTTCTACCAGCTTCTCTAGTTTTCATTTTCACAATTAGCAAATTGCAGTTGGTCTAATTCTGGATTAATTTTCAGTTTGTTAAAACAGTTTCAAAGTTATGCAACAGAAACATCTTCCTTTGAGTGTTGTATTATTTACTTCGAATTTCCGTCACCGAATCATCTTTAACTTCCAGGATCATCTTTGATGTGCTGCTACGAGTGAATTGGTAACTCAAAATTACAAATATTTTGATTAATTCATTAGTTATTCAAATAATCTCATTACAAATTAACTTTTTTATTTATCTTTTTATTGATGATAGTCATACTTTCCATATTATAATTAGTTGGTTTCAAATAAAAAAGAAACAGTAATTTTTCATCTTATTAATTTTTTATAACTGAAAATAAATATATTGTATTTAGTTGAAATTTAGTTATATATGTAAAATATTCATCAATTTAAACGTATCCTCAGAGAGAAAACCCATCTTGATCTTCCATGGCCCCACCATAACTTATATCTGGATTGATATAATATAATCAATTTAATCAATTCACATTTCGTATCTATATCGAAATAGCAATTGAATTAACAGACCATTTCTCACCGTGGTTCTCCAGCCGATTCACATTATGAATAATTCCTCCCATCTAATTTCAAGAGAATGTTCTATTGTTTCATACCATTTTCTCCTAGTAATTCCTTTTCGGATGATATCAAATTTATTCATAAATATCACGCTTTCACTTATTAACATTTTCGCCTTGTCGCTCACCCGCTCTATCGCTGCGAAGAGCTTTCAGTCCTCATAATAACGTTAGCTGCAGACATTACGTATGAATATCTGGCGATTGTACTCCCTTTATCCAGAACAGTAATTATTGGGTGCTACCTCACCAGCTGCTGAATGTATTACCCTACAGAAATATTAATGAGCAGACTTTATGATTAGCCGATGCGAATATATCATGAGCACGACTACATATTCATTATTACAATGGAAGGAAGCCACTTGCAATTCAGATTGCATGAATTACTCTGCCAATTCTATTACGCGGAAAGAAGAAGTGAATTAATCTTGGGATGACAGACAGGTTCTTTAATTTCCTTTAAATTGTTTATTTAAAGAAGATTATGGTTAGTACATCGTAATTAAGCTATTCAATTTGAACAGTGAACACAGTTCCATCGAATAAACCAACCTACACCTTACCATTCGCGTTGTCCAAAGGGAGTAGGTACATGCAAATTGAAGTAACTATTTTAATCAAACACCAAAGTAGAGCACATAAAAAAATGAAATTGAGTGAAATTTTCCTCTTCATTCCAAATTATAGAACACAGTTTTTTTCTCTCGGTATAAGAGTGTATAAACAGAGTCTTTTGGCGAGCACTAAGTAGGTGATTCATTTTCTCATGCTCATTTTTTCACTCACTCCTCCTAGGTAGGTATATCTTGTTTTGTCTTTACGTGAGCTTACCAAACGCAAGAAAGGAGACAAAAGTAACTTTACGGCCACAATAAACCGGCCATAAAGGTTTCAAATTTACATCTTCATCTTGGAGTTGTCCTGAAGCTCTCGAAGTATCATTGCGCTTTTTTTTGCCAAAGTATTCCCGTATTTAGGCTCTTGCTGCTGTAATTTGAAACTAACTGGATAGCTCGGGAAACACTAACACTCATTTCGCTAATTTCATTCGTCAGGTGGAACAGTTCTAGCCGAGTCAGGTGGGAGAGAAGCTTCTATTATTTACACTTGCTTGCTGTTCAATAGCAGATTTCAATGTCTTGATTGAGACAATGTCAAGATTGTGGCAATGTCTAGATTAAGACAATGTCAAGATTGAGACAATGTCAAGATTGAGATAATGTCAAGATTGAGACAATGTCAAGATTGAGTCAATGTCAAGATTGAGACAATGTCAAGATTGAGTCAATGTCAAGATTGAGATAATGTCAAGATTGAGACAATGTCAAGATTGAGTCAATGTTAAGATTGAGACAATGTCAAGATTGAGTCAATGTCAAGATTGAGACAATGTCAAGATTGAGACAATGTCAAGATTGAGACAATGTCAAGATTGAGACAATGTCAAGATTGAGTCAATGTCTAGATTGAGACAATGTCAAGATTGAGACAATGTCAAGATTGAGACAATGTCAAGATTGAGTCAATGTCTAGATTGAGACAATGTCAAGACTGAGTCAATGTCAAGACTGAGTCAATGTCAAGATTGAGACAATGTCAAGATTGAGTCAATGTCAAGATTGAGACAATGTCAAGATTGAGTCAATGTCAAGATTGAGATAATGTCAAGATTGAGACAATGTCAAGATTGAGTCAATGTTAAGATTGAGACAATGTCAAGATTGAGTCAATGTCAAGATTGAGACAATGTCAAGATTGAGACAATGTCAAGATTGAGACAATGTCAAGATTGAGACAATGTCAAGATTGAGTCAATGTCTAGATTGAGACAATGTCAAGATTGAGACAATGTCTAGATTGAGACAATGTCAAGATTGAGACAATGTCAAGATTGAGACAATGTCAAGATTGAGACATTGTCTAGATTGAGACAATGTCAAGATTGAGACAATGTCAAGATTGAGACAATGTCAAGATTGAGTCAATGTCTAGATTGAGACAATGTCAAGACTGAGTCAATGTCAAGATTGAGTCAATGTCAAGATTGAGTCAATGTCAAGATTGAGACAATGTCAAGATTGAGTCAATGTCTAGATTGAGACAATGTCAAGATTGAGACAATGTCTAGATTGAGACAATGTCAAGATTGAGACAATGTCAAGATTGAGACAATGTCAAGATTGAGTCAATGTCTAGATTGAGACAATGTCAAGACTGAGTCAATGTCAAGATTGAGTCAATGTCAAGATTGAGTCAATGTCAAGATTGAGACAATGTCAAGATTGAGTCAATGTCAAGATTGAGTCAATGTCAAGATTGAGTCAATGTCAAGATTGAGTCAATGTCAAGATTGAGACAATGTCAAGATTGAGACAATGTCAAGATTGAGACAATGTCAAGATTGAGACAATGTCAAGATTGAGACAATGCACAAAATGAAAGGCAAAAATGGTAAAAGATCTATCACCATTTTGTTAATTTTCATTAATGATGTTGGGTTTATCTAGGATACATCTAAAGTTCAGATCATTTCTCACAAATGTTAGATAGATTCGTATACCCATTATTCCATAACTATTGATAACAGCAACGCAGGTATATTATGGATATAATTGAAAATATTTATGTACTGCATATATTACTAAAATGTTGAAACTATATAGTGACAATGTTAACGCCAATTAAAGGATATCTTGAAGAAAAACTTTCTACCAGTATAGTAATAACAATTATTGTTCATAAACTAATATCTACGGGAAATTACCCCTAAGAAAACTGTAATATATTAATGTATGAATAATCCAAATATGTATGAATAATAAGTTACCTATACATGTACATTGTACAATGGTGTTCATCATTTTGAAATAATTTTTTGTTGTGTTTCTAATATAGGTGTGCGGAAGAGAGTTGGCTGAAGGACATTGGCTGAAGGACATTGGCTGAAGGACATTGGCCGAGAGACCATATTATTTGCCGAACGGATTTTTTTTCGTAAATTTAGCCGAACGGACATTTGGACGAAAAACTTTTATTAAATGTGCATCCATATTATTTCCATGCAATTGAGCATATACTGTATTGCTCAACAATATATTGCTCAACAATTTGGATTCATTCATAATCATGGATTTAAATAATTAGATATAAATTATTATTTTCTTTCGGTCAAATGTCCGTTCAGTGAAATGTCTTTTGACCAAGCGTCCGTCTACCGTTTTCACTATGGTCGAATTCCTCTATAGTGAAGTCCTGTATAATAAATGTATATGTCTTGAATTATCAAGTAGCCTCTATAATGAAATTTTTTCCTATAGTCTCCTATAAAATTGCCATTCGTTTTCTAAAAATCGATGACCATTCATGGTAAACTAAAGAAAATTTGTTCAATATAGATGCTAATTCTTTAATCAGGACACTAGTTTCACTATACAGGACTTCATATTATTGAGCAGTTGTACTGCAGTACACTCAACAGTCAGTCCATAAATTGAATTTCAAATGATTGAGATGTGCCTTTTATAGTATTCAGATGCTGAAAAAGTTTGATCGATGGATATGGTCAATCTATCTCTTCGGAACGTTGAGAAGCACGCTTTCATTTCAATGTTCCTTCAAAGGAAAATGACAAAAAGTGAACTGAGTTCCCATGATATCATCTACGGAGCTGGCAAATAAAGATACACTTTTTAGACTGAACTTGATACGAAGTATTCTAGCATCTACAGCATTATAAAATGAAATAAAGTAACAAAAAGATTAGACTGAGAAGGGGAGAAATTTTGGAAAATTTAATTATTCTTTAATCATTTACAAATGATTAATGAGTAACGAATATCAGAATGATACCCATGATGACATATGATATTATTTTCTTATAGTCAATTTATAATAATTGTAGAATTATTTGTAAACAATCTAATTGTTATTATACTTCTTAGCAAATTGACAATGTGATATTGTAATATGATTTTATTAATTTTCTAATTGCCAGTATGACTGTATTTTTCTACTAATTATTGAAGCACTCAAATGAAGCATATGGTCAGACGCACCAGCGACACATTCTTTATTCAACCCCCTGTGCTCCGCATGAATTTTTTACTGATCACAGCTCGATATTCCCTCGTCACAAAAAGATGAGCAGGTTTGTTACTTTGAGGATTGCCTTCAAAGAATCTTTCCGGGTCATTTCTTGTAGAAGTGCTATGACCACTTCATGTGAAGTATACCTACTTAAAACAAATGGAGGTATTTAACATATACCTCCTTCATCAATGCGTGTATATGTATATTTGATATAGCGTAAGTTACGAATTATCGGTCAGTTCTACATCTTCGGTCATATATGAAAAATATATATGGTAATTATTGTTTAAAATTATTATATCGTTTTTTCTAATGAGACCGAACATGTGGAATTGGCCGATAATTCGTAACTTACCCCAAGTCTCATTTCAATATTCCAGGCATAGAAAATATTTTCTAAATGGCAAATACTTTATCCTTTACTTTGAAAATATCCCCATATTTTTGAGTACATAAAATAGTCAGAGGCTATACCATATAGAACCAAGAAAAATACACCAAAATAAAAAGATTACCAACAAATAGCATTTGCCCACCCCTCTGTTCTATACTATATACATTTGTAGAGCTACAGGAGTAACTAGTATATTCTACATTCCTTTAATATAGTTTATATATAGTACAAACTCGTTAAGTTGTTACCTATTAAAAAGATTGATATTTGTTATATATTGTGTATAGATATCTTCGTGGATGAGTGAAAGAGAAATAATCACAGCTATTTCCAAGCTAGGTACAGAATTGCACTCTCCTTTTAATGTTATTTGTAGTTTGCTATCACACATCACATTGTGCACTACAAGTCAATTCACATGTGTAGAATAACTATATGTACCTTAGTTAAAGTGTTTTATTCCCTAGTGACTGTGCAATAGTATATAGAGCTGCATCTTTATCCATATTTAGCCATTGCATTCACATATAACAGGAGAATTTAACGCAAAGTTTATTGTGGTTCGCTACCAGAGTAATTTCCTGTGTCTGCACAAATGGAAATAAAATCAGAGCAGCGTCAGAAAATACATTATTTGTTTTTGTTGAAAACAAAGAAGGAATGTGTTTGTAAGCACTAAGATAAGTGCTTAGTAATGGATTGCATTATGAGTTAATTAAATGTGCACTGCTTTAATCATAGTTAAGATTATGCATATAAAGACCATTCTAATTATACTGATATTAATCAGTCTTTTTGTTTCACATTGATATATATTTAAACTTATGAAAAGTGTTTTCGTTAAGAGATTTCTTTTTGATAAACTCATTAATAAATATGGTAGTTATATTTAATCTTGAAAAATTTAACATAATTTAATTAGTTATAAACTAAATACAAAACGATTTGTTAGAATTAAAATGTGATCAATAGACCGATAAAAAGTTAATAAAATTTAATTTAAAATGATTGGTCATAAAATGATTGGTCATAAAATGATTGGTCATAAAATGATTGGTCATAAATGATTATTCTTAAAATGATTGGTCATCAAATGATTGGTCATAAAACGGTTGGTCATGAAACGATTGGTCATGAAATGATTGGTCATAAAATGATTGGTCATAAAATGAGTGGTCATAAAATGATTGGTCATAAAACGATTGGTCATAAAATGATTGGTCATAAAATGATTGGTCATAAAATGATTGGTCATAAAATGATTGGTCATAAAATGATTGGTCATAAAACGGTTAGTCAAAAAACGATTGGTCATGAAATGATTGGTCATAAGATAATTGGTCATAAAACGGTTGGTCATAAAACGATTGGTCATGAAATGATTGGTCATAAAAAGAAAGTCATAAAATGAGTGGTCATAAAATGATTGGTCATAAAACGATTGATCATAAAATGATTGGTCATAAAATAATTGGTCATAAAATGATTGGTCATAAAACGGTTGGTCATAAAACGATTGGTCATGAAATGATTGGTCATAAAATGATTGGTCATAAAATGATTGGTCATAAAATGATTGGTCGTGAAATGATTGGTCATAAAAGGATTGGTCATAAAATGACTGGTCATAAAATGACTGGTCATAAAATGATTGGTCTTAAAATGATTGATCATAAAATGATTGGTCATAAAATGATTGGTAATAACATGATTGGTCATTAAATGATTGGTCATAAAATGATTGGTCATAAAATGATTGGTCATAAAACGATTGGTCATAAAATGATTGGTCATAAAATGACTGGTCTTAAAATGATTGGTCATAAAATGACTGGTCTTAAAATGATTGGTCATAAAATGACTGGTCTTAAAATGATTGGTCATAAAATGATTGGTCATTTTGGTTGGCTGGTTGCAAGAAAAATGTCATCCTTTACCATTTAATATAAACTTCCAAGACTAAAATTATTGCCAGGATAATAAAAATCCGGATACAAGAAATCTGAGATTACCGAAAATACGGATAACGGGAAATCGAGAATGTGGAAAACCGAAAATACGGAAATATTGAAAAACTGGAATTCAGAAAAATCGAAAGATCCAAGAAATCCTATAATAAAAAAATAGGGAAAACAGAAAAATTTTGAAGACTCCAGTCAATTTTATACTGATAATTAAAAAAAATGATTGTCTGTCATTTTTGAAAGGTAATACACTAGTCATTTCTATAACTATTGGTTTAATATCAGGTATATTTTTGTATATTGCATAAATAAATACAATTAGACCATTTAAATAAATAGCATTAAGTGAATATTGGATAGTGTCAAAAACATGCCAGCAATGACAATAATGTCCCAATGAAGTCCAGCTCTATTCTCAACAAGTGTCCCATAAACCAAGTGTCCCTTAATTATTGCCATTATGGGACTTAACAGACCAATTATGTACCGATTGAACAGGTAAAGGTGTGTCCTAACTTGTAATTAATAACAAGGTAATCATGTAGAAATTAGAGCTTTCTCAAGAATGTCCTAATTGTGTCCTATCGAAAGATAGTAGGAAAATGTGGCCAGTTTCTTTCAGTTGGTTGATGACAATCGTGTAGTGAGGTGGTGTGTGAGGCGCTCTCTCTCTCTTGCGCTCTCTTCTCCCTACCCACGTTTGCTGCTCCGTCCTTGCGTGCTGAAGTGACTCTACTATTTAACTGAATCACTCCACTTATTCCCTGATTATTTCACACACTAAATCTGCTCTGCTGTTATTACCAAAAATGTGTTATATTAATAATATTATCTTACTTGACATTTATGAGAGCTCAAGCCAAGTCTACTTAGTTATTTATTTTGCCATGTTAAATTTGTGCCGCTTTTGCTTAAATGATTCTTTTTATATTTAAATAAAAGTGTTTTATGATTGATTAATTGTTTTAGCAGCTTAAAAGACGTATATTTATTTTATCTGAATGGCTAAATGATTTTATTTTCAGTAAAATAAATATTATGGTAATAAATTAAACATTAGATATTCCAAATATTGGTAACATTTTGTTCTAAAAATATTTTTTTACAAAATATCCTCACTTAGTAACTTTCTATGTTTATTTGAATTAGGTTAACATGATAAAAATTGTGGACATGTTTTTTTTACGAATTATGCTAATAACAAAATTGACAAGCTTGTAAATATGATATTTTATATTATTATTTCTATCAAATAAATTCATATAACTAAATGCTATTGAATTGCATGCAAGATATTCATTGAACACTTCAAATATCAATGGAATTATATCGATTATACGTATGTATATAAATAATTAAAATATCGAAACATATTCAAATATGATTATTTTTACCATTGAATTTTTTTACTATACAGAAAAAATTGTGAACTTCAATAGTTCTATTAACTAGGTACAATCTTTATATTATTCATTAAAAGAAACATAATTAGAACAATAATTTACCCCCATTGACATTATAAATTTAGTGCTGGTAGAGACGTTAAACTTGAGATGATAACTCTAATGGTATTTTGAGGGTATTTCCCCTCTGCCGAAGCAGTTCGCAAAGTTCACAATTGCGGAACTTACGGAAGAAGTTCCTGAGTAAGCATCTGCGAACTAATTTACTGCCATATAATAAATCTAAATAACTGAAAAGTTAATAACTAAGTTACGAATTATCGGTCAGTTCCACATCTTCGGTCATATAAGAAAAAACGATATAAAAATAATTTAATTTTACTTTAATTATTTTTATATAGTTTTTTCTTATATGACCGAATGTGTGAAATTGACCGATAATTCGTGAATTACCCTAGTAACTTTTAAGTTACTAGGGTAAGTTACTAGTAATTTTTAAGTTACTAGGGTAACTCACCGAAGATGTGGAACTGACCGATAATTCGTAACTTCCTAACTGTTTCCTACATTTCAGTTGCCGAGTGATTTCTTGCTCTAGTAATGTGAAGTATTGGATGTGAAGTGTGTTACCACTACAACTGACATAGTTACTAAAGATGACTCGTACTAAGAAGTGTAGAGACATGTTAACCAGCATGTTGTGTCTGTTGTTTGTCATTTTGTTCTGTGGCTCGTCTGACGGACACATTAACCTCGTGGACGGGGGCTACGAAAATGTCGTGGTGCAGATTGCAGAAGATGTGCCTATGCACGACTGCGAGGCTCTATTCAAGGGATTGGAGGTACGTCCTTTATGTGCTTATATACCTTCAAAAAGCTATCTTACATTTTTTACGCTTTCAAAAAATTATCTTACATTTTTTACACCTTCAAAAATTATTTTACATTTTTTTCACTTTCAAAAAATTATTTTACATTTTTTACACCTTCAAAAAATTATTTTACATTTTAAATAATTACATTTTTCAATAAAGGTGAATATGTTCATTTTCCTGATCACTTTTATTAATTTCATGTATAATATTGCATATCATTTAATTTTTATTAAATATACGAATAAAAACAATATTAAAAGCAGGTTCAGACGAAATTTATTACATAATTCAATGTAGCAAAAAGATGAATAAAAGTGTACACAAAAGTCCTATTGAATCAATGTAAATAATATATCTAACATTGGTAATTAAAATACCTTTTCTTGAATTCTTGACATCTTCATCAAATTTACCTCTCAGTTTGAGATATTCTCTACGAAAAATCTCTGTTCATTTTATTTACAAGTTTCATTGACAAGTGAAGTGGACACTGAATAGAAGGGACGTGCCAACAACCCCTTGTTACTCTTCTATTTGGTAAACATTTGTTCTCCCTATTAATTCGTATTTACTATATAAGGGAAATTGTTATTACTCTGGATAAGTTAATTCAGAATAAATACTTCGGACACTATTTTCATTCTCAATTAAATCGTTGTTGATTATTAGCATTAAGTAAATTGCGTTAATTATCTTAGATATTTACTCAAAGCGTTCAAAATCTTATGATAAATTAAATTCATTAAATAGTTTTTTCATTTCATTAAATATCAAATATTAAAATTGCGTGAACTTTAATTTTATAGATAGCGAAAATTTTAAATTATCAATTATAAGCAATAATTCTTTTTCATGATACCACTCTTAATAATTATTTCATTTTTATATTTTCATCTCCTTTCCCTATTCCTTCCTTCTTCTATCTTCATCTTCCCCATTCTCCCTCTCTATCCACTCCGTTCCCATCTCTATCCAGTCCACTCCAATGTCTCTCCAACACCATATCTCCACTAGCATCTCTATCTACTCCCATGTATCTCCATTCCACTCCCATCTCTCCACTCGTATCTTTCCAATCCACTCCACTCCCATCTCTCTCCACTCCCATGTCTCTCCACTCCCATCTCCCTCCACTCCACTCCCATCTCTCTCCACTCCACTCCCATCTCTCTCCACTCCACTCCCATCTCTCTCCACTCCACTCCCATCTCCCTCCACTCCACTCCAATCTCCCTCCACTCCACTCCCATCTCTCTCCACTCCACTCCCATCTCCCTCCACTCCACTCCCATCTCTCTCCACTCCACTCCCATCTCTCTCCACTCCACTCCCATCTCCCTCCACTCCACTCCCATCTCTCTCCACTCCACTCCCATCTCTCTCCACTCCACTCCCATCTCTCTCCACTCCACTCCCATCTCCCTCCACTCCACTCCAATCTCCCTCCACTCCACTCCCATCTCTCTCCACTCCACTCCCATCTCTCTCCACTCCACTCCACTCCCATCTCTCTCCACTCCACGTCAGTTTTGACTGACATCAATACAATTATTGTGGACTTGAAAGCCGCAAATGGAAATCTAATTTCATTTTCAATCCCTCTGACAGTTTTACTCGTGTCCAATAGATTGGGAATTTGCGACGGGTCACCGATCTCCCTGATTGCTACCATAATTATATAAGTGCTATTGCAGCTGTACTTAGTTGATAGTGTAAGTACTGTACTTAGGTAAGTATTGCATTTGTACTTACTTGATAGTGTACTTACCGTACTTAGGTACTTACCGTGATTAGGTACTAAGCTAAGTGCTATTATATTTGTACTTAGTTGATAGAGTACATACCGTACTTCGGTAAGTGCTATTGCATATGTACTTACTTCATAGTGTACTTACAGTACTTAGGTTAGAATTGCATTTGTACTTACTTGATAGTGTACTTACTGTACTTAGGTACTTAGGTAAGTGCTTTTATATTTGTACTTAGTTGATGTTTTACATACCGTACTCCCAAATTAGGCAAATGTGTACATTTGGTGTAAGTAAGTACATGCTATAGGAAACTCCTCCCGTGCAGTTGATTTGCTTTTACAATTTAATGCATCAAATAATTTTACATACAAATAATAGTGGAGCTTTTTAAATTCACAGTACTTATTCATTATTATTATTTAAAGTTTCCATAATATTTATTAAATTTTAAAATAAAATCGAAAAAGTAGCATATATTTTTTTGTATTTAAAATTTTAATTTTCTTATTTTTTTGAATTCAAAGATGGAAATAATTAGACTTTATTTGAGAGACTGTATCTAATGAACTCAAATTCATTTACACATTTAATTAATATTCATCACTACAATGCCTTAATTTAAATTCAATTTCAGTGTCGAAATATCCACAATACAACATTATTCCAACTGTTCATTATAAAAGCATGAAAGTAATTTTTAGTGCTTTAATTATATCCAGGGACATTTAATATATTTTTTCGTATCGACATTTCAATGTTTTATTCATTGTTTGATTTTAATACTCAATAGTAATTAAATTCACACTTTTTCATTGAAAATGAGAGAGATAATCACACTATTTGATCTTTTAATTCAACTAATCATGTTTCATTTTATTTGCAGTTCCGTGAAGCGATAACTCACACATAATAAGTTGCCTGAATAATATATTATATAGATTTATTTAATATTTTAACTGATTTTTATATATTGAATTAATTTAGTATGGATCATAATGTTTCATAGTTAATTAGGGGTGAATGTATTTAAAATGAGCTTGAAACTTTATTATTTTTCAGGCTAATTATGTTTTTGTTAATAAAATTAATTAGCTTGAGTACAAAAGGCTGAGAAATTAAAATATAAATTATAATAAATGTCATTTTTGCTGACGCATGACATTAATATGATTTTGTTATTGTTTTGTAAATACAATAGTTAGGTATTATTTAACAAAGTAATGCCAAAAATCATATTCGAATAAGCTTCTTCTGTAAATATTTTTATAGTATCATTTAAATTTAAAATTATTATAACTTTCGACTATTTGATAAAATATACTTGGATTAACAATTTTTTAATTAAATCATTAAAAAGAAATAATATTTTATAGAATCTGTCATTTATTATTAATTTTTTACTACAAATCAATTCAATATTTATTTATATTACTTTTAAACGTATATATTTAACTATACCATTCATAAAAATAATGTACTTCCCAATCAGTGTACATTAAACATGGAAGAAGAAAGCTAATTCATGACTGACGAATTATACACCGACTGTTTTGAGTCTGAAGGCCACTGTTCAGTTAGAACAAGCTAGTGAATAAGTTTGCGACTGGGGGAGTATTTGCAATCTAATCTGGGACAGATTTACTTTAATCTTGTGAATGGCAAACACTTTCTCTGCTCCCTCTTGCTAGCTTGCTTCTTTGTTACTTATCTGATAAATATATTTTATATGTAATTTGCTGCTTTAAATGTATATTATGAATTGATAGTTTGATTTGAATTACTATTGACATTGTGCAATAGTGATAATAAGTATTGATTTTATTTATCCCAGGTAGCAATGACTCTCAGGGTAATGTTGTCCCAATATTGCCAATGTTGTCCTAATGTTGTCCCAATATTGCCCTAATATTGCCAATGTTGTCCTAATGTTGTCCCAATATTGCCAATGTTTTCCTAATGTTGTCCTAATTTTGCCAGGATTGTCCTAATATTGCTAATGTTGTCAAAATATTGCTAATGTTGTCAAAATATTGCTAATGTTGTCAAAATATTGCCAATGTTGTCCTAATGTTGTCTTAATGTTGTCCCAATATTGCCAATGTTGTCCTAATGTTGTCTTAATGTTGTCCCAATATTGCCAATGTTGTCCTAATGTTGTCTTAATGTTGTCCCAATATTGCCAATGTTGTCCCAATATTGCCAGGATTGTCCTAATATTGCTAATGTTGTCTTAATGTTGTCCCAATATTGCCAATGTTGTCCCACTATTGCCAATATTGTCCTAACATTGCCAATGTTGTCCCAATATAGGCCCATAAACATTACTATACCTGGGAATATAATTAAATCTATAGATTACCTAAGAAATTCCTAACCAATTGTTTTTTTATCTGATCCCTCGTCTAATATTATTGTTTTTCTCTGGACATTTTTTATTATATACTTATTTGTGTCTATCCTGTTGAATCCTCATAATCTTTCTAATCCTAGTAACTGAAATGCAGCACTAGCTCCCTTGGCGTCCTCTCGCACCAACCAAATAGAATCATCTGTTGCTATGGAGAATAACTCTTTGTAATCAAAGAGAAAACATCTACACTTATTGAAGAATATTTTACAGACTTAGCTTTGGAGGAGGTATGAAATTTGTGAAAATATTTGTAAAATACTTGTAAAATATTTGAAAAATATTTATAAAATATTTATAAAATATTTGTAAAATATTTTGTAAAATATTTGTAAAATATTTTGTAAAATATTTGTAAAATATTTTGTAAAATATTTGTAAAATATTTTGTAAAATATTTGTAAAATATTTTGTAAAATATTTGTAAAATATTTTGTAAAATATTTGTAAAATATTTTGTAAAATATTTGTAAAATAGTCAAATTTATATAAATAGAATCAGGAAAATTCTTCTTATTAATATTCTAATTTCAACAAAACACAAAATACCATAACAAAATTGTGCCAAAAATGTATCTTTGGAATAATACAAAATTATAGGGATTAATAGTTTCGGGGTAAACCGATATAAACTTAAACTTTAGTTTGATTTATCCATAATCATCCATAATTTATCCATAATTATCCATAATCAGGATTTATCCATAATTATCCATAATCAGGATTTATCCATTATTATCATTATCCATCTAATTATTTTCAGGATTTATCCATTAATTTTATTTGTCTTTATAATATTATAAATAATTTGTTGTATTCCTAATGATTAATATCAAACCTAAAATTAAAATTTGAAAACACAAAATTTTCACATTTACAATTATAAATGAAGTATTAAATAATTTTTTTTTTCATATTTTCAATTATAATTCATATTTTTATTTCTCCTTATTGGACCATGGGTATAAACATTTTTAAATTTTTAAATTTAATTTCATATTAATTCATAAAATATCTTATTACCTATTCTACAGTATTGTATGATATTTTGTTTGTCCTTGTGTATGAGAATTACTGCATCTCTTGTTAATAGAACCACTTCATTTTTCTTACTTCTTCAAAGTCTCTTGTATTCATTCTTCTGTTTTGTATGAATTAGTTTCATGATTCATATATCTTATATATAGATATGTTTTCTTTTCGGCAAATAATATAACTAATATTTATATAGCAAACACTGGATGCTAATCGAATCTCACCAACCATTGCTGCAATTGCCGATTCATTTGCAATAGCTCCTCTAGTCTAAAATATTCACAGGATCGACTGCATTCCTAACTTCAATGGGATTCCTGAATTTGACCTCCAGCATTCCCACTCTCATTGGGATGAGATATTTGGTATTTATCCTGTAGTCCATATTTCACGGGTAATTACAATTTAAGGATCTACATTGATGGAGGTACGGGCAAAATTTGGGTAGGTAGGTTATATTTGAAACTGCGAATGGAAAACTATATTTCTATCGCATCCTTATTATGTATATGATAATTAGTACATTATTATCTTTTCTTTAACCATGTAACGTTCAGAAAACTGGTATTCATATTTAGTTGAATAAGGTGGAAGATTAAAGTTGTTCAAATTATTCTAAAATTAAATATTTGTTAAACGTACAATTCTTTTAGTTTTAAATCATTTAAATTGAGTTTATTTAGTAATTTAAGAGCTTATGAAAAAACTCAGAAATTGCTGTACTAGTATAATTCTTGTCACATTATTTTATGAAACTATGATTACCGTACATTATTTTATAAATCGAAAGTACACAAATCTGGTAACTCCCTGTCCCTGTGATAAACTCTGGATGGTTTTCGGCTGGTCAATCCATCAGAGGAGAGACAGCTTCCTATTGCCTCTCTGCCTGGAATATGTCTGCGGATATTTCTCATTTTGTCACCGATACCAAAAATACAAACTTTGATTTATTGTTGTGAGTGAAACAACAGTGACAAATGGTTGTGCAAACTATCGCAGTTGATACGCCGATGAGAGTAAAACCGATTAACATCTGCGATATTTGATTGGAATTCTCTATCGTTGGTTTAAAGTTGAATATTGAATCTCTAAAGGTGATTTCGTAGTTTTATCGCTGATAGAACAAACATAATTGGACATGTAAACATTGGGAAAAAGGCATCAAATTTTGAAATAATATTCCACTCGGATAATACTCTATTTACATTTCCAATCAGTTTCATTTTTGTAGAGTTTTATTCTATTTGATGGAAACATCCAGGATGTTGCGCGATGAATGAAGTTTGTTTTTATGTTTAATTTTATGGATGATTAGTAATCAGGTGTCAGTTGATTGAAATACTGTAATAAGTGGAATGAGAATCTTTTGGTTGTATTAGTTTCATGAAAAAAGGTATATCACTTTTAAAACTTTTCGTGTTTGTTTAATCCTTAGATAATGTTTGAACTGTGTTTAATTAATATATGATTTTAGACTATTTGATCTTTTTAAAACTATCAATTTTGACGTTTGACAATAATGAAATTCATATTACATTTCCAAAGTATTGTAAATAATATAAATATTAAGTAACAAAAAGATCAATAAATATCATCTGTGAGTATAACTAAATGCGTTTTTTGATAAAAAAAACTTGGATCAATGAAAATTAATTAAATATCCCCGTATAATTAGAAATTTTTATCAAAGCTCCTAAGATCAAGAAAATGAACTGTACTTATAATAACATTATCCCTAGATTGTCATTTTGATGCTACCGTCAGTTGTATCTTATAAGATATCTAATAATGTAACTTAAAAGATATCTAATAATGTATCTTATAAGATATCTTACAATGTATCTTATAAGATATCTTATAATGTATCTTATAAGATATGTTGAATGCCAGGTCACGCTTTAAAAATATGTGCAGTTTCAATTTATTACCGATGTTAACAAAGCACCTAGTAATGCAGTGCTATTACCACAATACATAATATCACTGCAGTACTTTATAATTAAATGAGTTTATAGTAATTCTACTGCACAGTTATTTATGTCAGCATATCCCATTATTGTGTCAGAGTCTGGTGACAGTGACATGTCACATCTGACAGACTGCCCTAACTAAACTGTGGGTAGTGTCACTGTATATACAGTGGCAGCATGATAGCCTGTATACAGTGGCAGCATGATATCCTGTACATACAGTGACAGGGAGGTAGCTTTTATACAGTGACAAGGTATAATAGCTTGTGTATAGGGGTGAGGTCTAAGAAATTTTGTTCGGTGTTAGAAAATTCCGTCTCAGTTTATAATGGTGTTAATAAAGAACAATAATAGAAAAAGTTGAAATTATGAGTACTAAAATATGTAGTTTATTTTTCAAAAGCGGATAACATCATTAACTGTTGTAAAATAATTCGTAACATTAGTCCTTTTGATGTGTTTTGACATTTATTTAACATGAGATGTGAGCGGAAATTTTGGTCTCGGAAATTTAGTTCTCGGAATATTCGGTCTCAGATATAAATAAAACTTATGAATTAGATGTATTGGGGGTGTGCCCCCCTCCTCCCAACCCCCCTGCCAGGCCACTAATCAATCATGAAGTGTGTAGTACAACGAACTAGCGGATACAACAAACTACATAACGGTCATTTATGTTAAGAGGTCATTTATAATTCTGTGACCGAGATTTCAAGACCGAATATTCCGAGACCGAAATTTCCGGCCACAGTAGCGGTGTTTATGTTCCGCGCAATTTGTCGATTTTGTACAATCTCGAGAATGTGCTGCCCGTATTTAGGATATTAAAAAATATGCGACAATCTCGAGATTGTGCAAATCGACAAATGGCGCATAACAAATACCTATACAGTGACAAGGAGGTAGTCTTTATACAGTGACGAGGAGGTAGTCTTTATACAGTGACGAGGAGGTAGTCTTTATACGGAGACAATATATACTAATTCATTCCTTCACAACTTTACATTAATAGGAATTGTATATTCTTTTTAAATAAGGCACAATACACATTTATTATACAATTATTGGTATTCGTTTAGTTAATTGGATATTATTAAATAAAAACAAATAAAACTCTTACGGAATACTTTTCAAGGTATACATTATCCAAAAAAAAAAGGGATAGGTCTACCACTCAGACATTTCACTAACTTTATCATTTTTGCGCTAATATTTTCGCTATTTGGATGGTGAATTAAAGTAGCCCACATTAACACTATTACTCTTATAAAGCTATTCATTGTGATAATTGCATAAAAGTTATAGCTTCTACTCTAATCTAAGTAGTCTCTTTGCGAATTAATTGCAGTCTATTTATTCCCTTTGAAACTCTTATTGTGCAGTGAAATAGTAAAGGAAGAAGACAATATTTAGGTATGTCACTTCAAAGTCATTCATCCATGACAGTGTCTATATAATTATGATTATCGGAAAAATGTTTATTTTCTACACTTTATATTATGATTCATTTTTGTTAGTCAATCAATATGCTGTTTGCGGCCTGTATTCCTTTTTTGTTTGTGTATTGTCTCTTTTTGGGTACTTATTAATAATAATAATAATAAGTAATAAATTGTAACTTTTAATATATATTAAGTAATTGAATAAATGTAAATAATTCTCCAAAAAAAGATATATTTTTTACCTATACATGAAGATAGAATAAACTCAATGTTTCTTTCGAATATCAACGTACAAATTATCGATATCATATAATACATCATTTAATTTTTACAATAATCTTTAATTGAATTCAATTTGTCATTCGATACTTTTACTTTTACTGAATTTGTTCGCTTGCTTAAAATTCCCACTTTTATACATTCGCAATTTGCGGAAGGTTATAGTTTGGTCAGCATTTATTGATTTGTAATCATCTTGTTATTCGCATAACTCAAAAAGTATTATGACATTCAACCAAATTGCCCGAAATCTGGGGGGACGATCAGTCAATATCCAAAAACTATCTGGTGAGATTTTGGAAGTGTTCGGGTCAATAGTTAAAGGTCATTTATAATTCAAAAGTATAAAACCAAATTGTATGAAATTGGTTGAGCGATTGGAAGTGAATGGGTCAAGGTCAAGGTCAATGTCATCTATAACTGAAGGATTATTGGACGGTCACGGTGATTTTTGTGGCGGCGAATGTATGTGCTCTACGGTTTCCCGTCATCTAGTTTATCCATGTTGCGGCATCACCTTAATTCTTTCTCATTTCCCTACCTTTCCATCTCTTTTGTCCTTTTCTTGTGTCTGTTCCTTATTTTTCTTATTTGCTTTTCTCCAGGTACCTCCTCCTTCTGTATCTTTACCTTTCTCCCTTCCTAAATCTTCCCCCTATCCCATATCTTTTCCCCTCTTCCCATACCTCCCCCATCACTGAGGAAGTTATCCCCAACGCTAGTCACGTATAGGGAGTTAGTGAGTGAGAGTGAGGTGAGTGAGGTGAGTGAGAATGAGGTGAGTGAGAGTGAGGTGAGTGAGAGTGAGGTGAGTGAGAGTGAGGTGAGTGAGAGTGAAGTGAGTGAGAATGAGGTGAGTGAGAGTGAGGTGAGTGAGAGTGAGGTGAGTGAGAGTGAGGTGAGTGAAAGTGAGGTGAGTGAGAGTAAGGTGAGTAAGAGTGAGGTGAGTGAGAGTGAGGGGAGTGAGAGTGAGGTGAGTGAGAGTGAGGTGAGTGAGAGCGAGGTGAGTGAGAGTGAGGTGAGTGAGAATGAGGTGAGTGAGAGTGAGGTGAGTGAGAGTGAGGTGAGTGAGAGTGAGGTGAGTGAGAGTGAGGTGAGTGAGAATGAGGTGAGTGAGAGTGAGGTGAGTGAGAGTGAGGTGAGTGAGAGTGAGGTGAGTGAAAGTGAGGTGAGTGAGAGTAAGGTGAGTAAGAGTGAGGTGAGTGAGAGTGAGGGGAGTGAGAGTGAGGTGAGTGAGAGTGAGGTGAGTGAGAGTAAGGTGAGTAAGAGTGAGGTGAGTGAGAGTGAGGGGAGTGAGAGTGAGGTGAGTGAGAGTGAGGTGAGTGAGAGTAAGGTGAGTAAGAGTGAGGTGAGTGAGAGTGAGGGGAGTGAGAGTGAGAGGAGTGAATTTTCTAACTCTCACTTCTCACTCTCTAAATCACACTAAATAGCCCCAGTCACTCTATTCGGTGGGATAACATTATTCACTACTAACAATCTAAAGAAGCATCAACAGTTTGTATATGATAGGGTAAAAATGTAACTATCTGTTTATTCTATTATTCCTAACACATCCCCCCCCCCTCACCTGACAACGTATCTCCCCCTTCACCGGAAATCTCGATTTACTCTAAAAGCTTTAAAGTCAAACTGATGAAGTTAGATTGGATTGTTGGGGCTGTGCTGGGATATGTTGGGGATATGTTTGGGATATATGTTTTGCAAGGAATATCTTATTCTAGATATATGTTTTGCAAGGGATATATTATGCTAGGTATGTGTTTTGCAAGGGATATCTTATGCTAGGTATATGTTTTGCAAGGGATATATCTTAGGCTAGGTATGTGTTTTGCAAGGGATATCTTATGCTAGGTATATGTTTTGCAAGGGATATATCTTAGGCTAGGTATATGTTTTCCAAGGGATATCTTATGCTAGATATATGTTTTGCAAGGGTTATCTTATGCTAGATATATGTTTTGCAAGGGATATCTTATGCTAGGTATATTTTTTGCAAGGGATATCTGTTTTGTATGGGATTTGATTTTTCTGTGAATATGTTATTTTGGGGATGTATTTTTGTTCTATACTCTAGTGTTTCTGGTATTTTACAGATTATGTCCATGCCTTTTCTGTATGCTTATTGATTTATTTCAATAAACATTGATGTTTTTCCCATTTTTTCTCAAAGTTTTCAAGACTACCATTACCCCTCCATGTATAATGTTATTGTTAGCCGCTTCACTGACCAGCTCAATAGAGCATCTCGTTACCGTGTTTTGACACGTGGTCTATGTTTCGTTTAATGTTTTCTCTCTCCAACTTATCAAGTTACAAACATTGTCCGCTACAATTTCTACATCCTTCCTCCTGTCCGATGAGAAAAATATTATATGATGTACTTATAGTTCTCTTAGAGAATTGCTATAGAGTTCAGTAATGCTTTTACTCCTTTACTTCTTAGGTCGGGGTGTATTTTCGATAGATTACCTCTCAATTTGTGGTTATTTTTGAGTGAAAACTGTTGAGATAAAATAATAAAACGTTAAATTACAAGCGAGATGAGTATTTTAAAAACCTTATAGAATATAAAACTGTTCATATTGTACTCTGGATAAAAAATACACCAAAATACCCTTCCTAGTTCGATGTTATTCTTAATTCGTGGAACGAATCTTCCACGAATTAATACCACTGAATTACAATCTTCTGAATTTAGTCTCATTTTTAGATACAATTTGCAATGTGAATAGCCCCGTGACTTCATATTTCATCTTAACTCTCTGTCTGTAGGTATATTCATTGAAATATAACAACAAATTCTAATAGTTCTTATTAATTGGCATCCCCATTGTTGTTTTTAATTAGTATCTTGTGTTTACAATGGTAGATATTTATTGTTTAGGGATAATCTTGCCCTCATTAGCGAAGTCTATTGAGGACATTTTTAACCAAACAATCAGCCATTGTTGTTGTCTCTAATCATCAGAATGCCATCAACAATAACAGCATGAATGCGCTCAATGATAGCATGAATGCGCACAATGGCAGCGCATTGCGCATTATACTCAGTTAATGCAGTCAAGCATGATCTGCACCTTACTATATGTTCATGGTTGGCAAGTCCACCACCGTAGTGTGTACTAAGCATGATGCTAGAAAGCAGAGTGAAGGGATAGCGTGATTCATGCTATCATCTTCATAACAATGCTAATAAACGGTAGGAAGTAAGAGATAATATATTATTCTAGAGAAATTAGTTAGATTAAAATAATGTTGTATATAGTTTATATAGTAATGGTTAATACGACTTCCTCAATTTGAGTTTTTAATTTTTCAATATAATGTCGAGTAGTGAGATGAAAATATCATTTATTTATTATATTTCCAATTATTTTCCCTATAATTTCCAATATCTTACGTTTACTGTACCGAATCAGTACCGCACGCACAATTCTCAGTGAAGTGTTAAACCGAGTGAGTGATTAGTACATGAAAGATAAGTACACTGTATCATATATGCTATATTGCATTATATTGAAGGAAAATGTTGCTCTATATTATAGTGCTATTTTCAAATTGTTAATGTGAATGGAACATTATTTATAAAAACACAATATTCTATCTATTCATTTCTTTCGATTCCTTACCTTGACAAAATAATTGTTCTGAAATAATAAATTGACTATGAGTGATAATATTGACTTACAGAGATTGAACGTCTATTCTTGTCACATGGAATAAAGACGGTGGAATGAATTAGTCGTATTATGATATTTATTTCGATTTTTATTTTGATATTCATTTCGATATTAATTTTGGTATTAATTTTGATATTATTAGTATTGAACTTTTTTTGTCATTTATCTATTTCAAGCTACATACCGTGATCTAAAGCCTTGTAATTTTGTATACACTAATTTTCAAAAATTAGTGTGTACGTGAATTTATATTCGAATAATATATATCACAATATAATTACCAAAATAAATAAATTAACATGATTTTTGCTCAGTTTAATTGCATACAAGAATAAATATATCAATATAGTAAAAAAATTGAGTTCTCCGAAAACCATTGACTCTACATTATATAGCGTATTAATTTAATAATCTCGAGAGAATCAAAAGAAGTGTCATGCTATAACATTAACAAAGTCACACTGGAAATAGCTGGAGCATTGATTGCTCTCTGTATATAGCTAACAACGTACTTTTTTTCTATCTGTTCACGGGCTGGTATAGATAGGGTGGAAAAAATAGTTAATAACAGAGGTAGTCATACTCCATGAATATTATTTAAAGATAAAAAACTATTAGTAAAAGTATTGGAATATACATAGTATCACTTTGCATCGATATTTGTTTTGTAAATTAGCTTTTGCAATATTTTATTTTGAATAAATGATATAAATTTTGTGTGTGATGAAATGAAAATGTATAGAATACTTAATTGTATTGTTTATATTTACAGTTTATATTTTTATCAGATATTTATTGTTTTAAATGTGTGTATGTAAACTAATTTTTAGTTATTATGTATTAAGTTTCTTAATTTGATCCAGTTATTTGGTTTTCAATCTGAAATATGATATGGTAAATAAGATATGGTAAATAAGATATGGTAAATAAGATATGGTAAATATGATATGGTAAATAAGATATGGTAAATAAGATATGGTAAATAAGATATGGTAAATATGATATGGTAAATAAGATATGGTAAATAAGATATGGTAAATAAGATATGGTAAATAAGATATGGTAAATAAGATATGGTAAATAAGATATTGTAAATAAGATATGGTAAATAAGATATGGTAAATACGATATGGTAAATAAGATATGGTAAATAAGATATTGTAAATAAGATATGGTAAATAAGATATGGTAAATATGATATGGTAAATAAGATATGGTAAATAAGATATGGTAAATAAGATATGGTAAATATGATATGGTAAATAAGATATGGTAAATAAGATATGGTAAATAAGATATGGTAAATAAGATATGGTAAATAAGATATGGTAAATAAGATATTGTAAATAAGATATGGTAAATATGATATGGTAAATATGATATGGTAAATAAGATATGGTAAATAAGATATTGTAAATAAGATATGGTAAATAAGATATGGTAAATATGATATGGTAAATAAGATATGGTAAATATGATATGGTAAATATGATATGGTAAATGTTTAATAATATGACCAAATGACACTTTAAAACTGGTAAATTGTTTCTTTTCTCTACTATATAATGCACCAGAGTACAATAAGTAACAATAACTGTTAGGTTGCATTCCATGAATTTTTAGATGCATTTTAAGAGTGAGTAAACAAAATGTTTAAATATTCTATTTTTATAAACTGTTCATATCTAACCTTTGTATGAAATGTTTATAGATTTTATCTATTAATTATGTAGCGATACGCGGCGTACATTCCTAAATATTAAATGAAGTAACTGTTTCCGTACGGTAGCAGCAGACTTATATTATTAGTATGGTTACAAAGTTATAGTACATATATTCCTATGCATTTTGTAGCTTGAAAATGATGTCCTGAAAATTAAACCAAATTTATAATATATTTTGCACTGAAAAGTTCCATCTAAGCATTCAACTTTGTTGCATCAAATATCATAGGTTTTTAATATCATTTTTATTGTTAATCTTTCTTGTTTTTAAGTATATTTCATTTTTTCAATAAGATAATTAATAGATTGCAAATTTCTTAGTAATTAATATTCTATGAAAAGTTTAAGTCAGGCTATCGAATATTAGGACCCAATTTTCAATTTTCTAGAGCCCCATCACATTCTTTGTACAAGGTTTGTATTGCATGGTTTATTAGATTGTATACCTTGTATATTTTTGCCCCTATTGTTACCGGTAAATCCATTTCAGTGTTGGTACTCTCTTCAAACAGAGTAAGTAGCTGATTAGCTCACTGCTAAAGAAAAGCCAATATATCGATCTGCATTGTGACTTACGGGGCTAAATTACGTCACCGTACCGGTACCGAACTATTACGATGTTACGCAAATGTTATATTGACGCTATGACGCTTAATTGGCGTTACGTGAATATCACAATTTATATATATAAATTTTACATATTTATATATATGAATTATATAAATTATAAAATACATATTTTATTATAACTTTGTATATTTTTTTTATTGTTCCACAGTATATTTACGTTTCTTCGACCCAGGTTTCCTGTAATAGGTTCAGTATGTGATGTTGATGTTTTTACGTATAGTGAACTGTTCACTGCAGCATAGCATTAAAATCGTCACTCTTCACCATTCTACAAACTGTGAGAAAGGATTATTAGACTCGTAATATTTTATGATTGTGAATACCTTAGCTCTATAACCGTAATTGATTGTATTTATTCAGCAATGAGATACAGCTCATTCAGTTGGATATTTAACTGTTGTTGGTTAATATATATTTATTTTTAATATTAATTTATCTACTTAATTAAAACCTGTATCCCAATGAAATTTTCGTGTGTATTGAAATTTTTTTATTTCTTAAATTATTAATTTATATTCATTTCAAATAACTAAATTATCATTCATGTTTGTCACTCATTAAAATTTTTTTTTGTTTCTGTTCGTATACATTTTCATATGTAAGAAACATATTACCATCAATATTTCATCCTTCTTCATGCACAAATAGGACAAAAATAAACTTTATATACGAGAATCCACACTACAGTTTTTAGATTAGAATTTGTTTAGAAATTAGAGTGAATTCTTTAATATCCCAATTGGATAATTAAAATAATCGTTGATCGTGTAGCTTTTTACCAATGATTATAATGCTAATAAATAAATCATCTATGATGGACGATCATAAGTTATTAACGACTTAATATATTCTATCATCTTTTGCCGGACAATCCCAGTAAAATTTCCCGTAGATAATATCTGAAATACGATAAAACACTATGAATATTTATAATTAGCAAGATAAATATAAGAAAGGCGAAGAATCACAAATAAATTATTCCTAAATAAATTAGTGTTCTTTTCATAGGTATTATAAATATTATGAATAATATTTTTACTATATCTATTTAATAGTGCCTCCATTCACAAACATATTAC
>CANNZV010001687.1:39955-63352 GCA_947561585.1 Caprella mutica
ATATATATATATAATATATATATATATATATATATATATATATATTTTAGTTTATAGGATCTAAATGTGTAACTTTCCGCCACTCAGAACTTACCCTAGTCAATTAGCAAGTTTATAAATATTTAGTAAATACGAGAAATGAATACATGTTCTCATATTTTTATGAAGTCATATCTAATAAAGACTTTTTCTGCTAACAACAATAATTATTAGTTAACTTTATCCTCATTACTTTGCTCTAATGTATATCTAGCAACATGACTTATAATCGTACTATTCCCTCGACGAGAAACATATCATAATGAAATAAAAAACTTATTTGCTCATTACGTTATTGAACATTATAATTATTTTTCCACATTATTACATAATGTTTATATATATATATAAATAGTAATTAATATAATTATTGTCAATTTCAATTATATGTCTCCTCAATTAAGCCTATTACATATTTTTATAGTCAATATTAATGTTTTTAGCTCTCTAACCTCTTCATTTTAATTGCCTCTTGTTTTCTGTTTCTAGTGCCACTAATTGCTCTAAAATATTAGAACTAATGATGATTTTTTAGACAAATAACATCATTCATTTTATCAAAATCTTCCATTGTTATTTGGGTATTCATTCTCTATTAATTATAATTGCTGTGAACATATTATTTAAACTCTTAGTATAATCTTGTCTTTTTAATAACATTTTATTAAGGCATGCTTTGTAGAAGTTCGGTTACACCTCTTATTCTTTAAACTTTTTTGCTATCATGGATTATTATTTAAATTTGTGCACATATAATCAATGTCAAGATATTACAGATACTATTTTGATTCCTAGAGAGCTTCTAAATTTTAAATACAATGACATGGAAGCAAAGAGAATTAAAGTATCCCATTTGTTGCTCGCGAGTCATAAGGAAACAAAATTGCGATGCAATTAAACGACTGCAGGTTTTTGAAAGTCTAAAGAACTCAGAGTCCATCCACAATTGTCATCGGTCAGGAAGACCACAGGTTATTAACCGTGGAACCATCAAGAAGGTCTTTGAAAATGACCTGGACCAGAAAATGACGAGACCGGCACAAAAGAAAATGATTTTTGTGTCCACTGTGTCCAGGGTGGTCAAATATGGGAGAAAAAAGTTCAAGACGTTCAGAAATCCCCTCTTAAGTGATGCAATGATTCAGAAGCGTTTGTAGAGCAGCGCCCGCCTGTTAATGACTTGAAGAGCCACGGGAATCGAATTATCATTTTTGCCGATGAGAAAACATTCACAGTCGATACAGTCTTCAACGAATAGAATAACCAGGTTGTACGCTTTGGGAATAATGTTTCTAAACACCGCCAAGTGTCAACCACCAAACATGCAGCATCTATCATGATGCTTGGTTTCGTAGCATCCAATGGAGAAAAGATGCCCCAATGTGGTTTGAAGGCTAACCTCCGCTGTTTACAAAGACATTTTAGAAACGAAAGCTCTCCCATGGGTTCAGAAAGTCACCAAAAGGGCAGATTACGTGTTTCAGCAGAACTGGGCACCTGCACGCACGGCAAAAAATTGTGCAGAACTGGTTAGAGACTAACATGAGCTTCTTGTCCAAAGAATTTTGGCCTCCACAGTCGCCAGATTTGAACCTGCTCGATTTCAGTGTGTGGACACATATTGAGGGAAAGGATTGTAGGACGAGCCAGAGTAACACAGATGAGTTTGAAGGGCCATTCACAAACAGGGTTTTTAAGTCCTCCTACTTTTTCCACAAGACTTTTCCACAAGAAAACTAGATAATTATTGTTTATTTCAATTATATAGTTTCTTCTTATATGATTCAAAAGTCTCATGGAGGAGGAGCTTAGCAACAAGTCTAGTGGAAAGACTTAAAAAATCCTGCGTGTGTATGGCCCATAAACTTCAGTGAACCGTGTATAGGCATCCATGAGGTAGGACTTCGTCAAGAAGATATGCAAGAGCTTTGAAACCTTGGTTTGAGCGTGTCATTGCCAAAAAGGTGACCACATTGAATGATATTATATCTTTGTATATTAATGTTGTGTGACAAGTTTCTTAAGAGGACCGTACTTGGTTTTTGAAAATATTTTTATTAATGAAGCTACGGTTCTGAAACTAGGTAGCCTATTATAAAATTGAATCCTCTATCGTGTTTGTTCGTGGCAATTTTCCGATTAGACCCTTAGAAAACGAGATTTTCGAATTTCGAACGTATTTCGATTTTTTTTCACAAACATACTTCTTTTACAATTATGAAGCTACAGCATTGGGGATTTTTGCATTCGATTCTCCAAGAAATTATTTACAAAGCAGTTTTCTTTGAATTTCAATTTTCAAATTGATTTTCGAAAAAAAAAAATGTTTTGCTTTTGAAATTCAAAATTTTGAAAACAAATTCGAAAATCAAAATTCAAAGGAAACCGTTTTGTAGAGAATTCCCTGGAAAATCGAATGCAAAAAAACCCAATGCCGTAGTTTCAAATTTGTAAAAGAAGTATGTTTCTGAATACCAATATATGTCCATATGGAGAAGTGCTAGAAAATCTATAGGGCCATAATGATAAAGATGGTTTTCATATTTTTGTAATATACTGTAAATTATTACAAAAAAATTGAAGCCTACATACTACTTACCCTCGAAAATGTTACGTTTTCCCAATGCACGATTGAGAGTTCCTTTAGTTTGAGAAAGAAAAATGCAGTTTCAAAATATTAGTATGGAATATTCATTGGCATACTGAAATAAACTACCAATTCATCTGATTTTTTTCAGAATCTAGGTTGCTCCAATTAATTAATTATATACATCAATTAACCTGAAATTAATAAATTAATGAACTAGGAAAATACAGCTTTGCAAAATATTAAAAAATTAAAAATAGCCCTTCTTTTCAATTTCAATATTCATTGTATACTTATATTAAAATAAACACGTGTCATTTTTTTTATTATTTACAAAAGAGCGTCATGGAATTACTACTTTATTCAATTTTTTTCTTATATACTGGTTATCATAATTATTAGAAGCTGTGTGTAAGCTTGACAGACCAGTTCATTCTCAAACTGAGGTTGCTTATGACATTTTTTATGCTTATAACATTTTTTAAAGCAACTGCAACTACTAACTTTATTGTAGGTATACTGTATATTCACATAGTTTTACCATTAGTACTTTGAATAATGTGTACACGTTATATAAAAACGTACAAGGATTAGATTTGTTAGTAATGTATCTTTATAAATACAGTTTTCAGAAGAATATTTTCTTTGGATGTGTTGAAGAAGATTTTTATTAGTTAATTAAGTAAATACAAATATCCTGTGACAGTTTTTGATAATACTTTTAACTATTGACCATGAGGGTTGATAAAGGAAATTTCAAATAGACAGAGAGAGTGTTTCTAGAGTTTCCCATCGAAGAGGGAAAAAGTATTCATTTTTTCCCTCAGTGGCAGAGATTGATTAATCAGAACAATATCTCAGAACAATTAATCAAAACACTAGTCCGGCAATTAGTGGCAAACAATGCACTCAATTACTGCAGGTAAAACAATGCATGTAAAGGTATCGCTGTACAGGTGAGCTCTATGCAGCTAACGTAATTAATATTATGTGCGGATTACCTGGCTAATTACAATCACTGCTGCAAAATGTTATCATATTTACTCGTTATTTTTCTAACTGTGGAGGTGTGTGATTAGTTTCACATGATCTGCAGTGAATTGTTGTACAGTTGATGGAAAAGTGGTAGGTGGTAATTAATAGGTAGATTGGTAGTTAGTAATAAAGATAAGTCTTTTTTTTACCAGGTATATGATGCAATTTAAATCATTAAATATGTTGTTTCAAATAATTGCTCAAAAAAAATGGAAACTTACGAGCTATGCTATAACTTGTAAGTTACGCGTCATAAATGGTCATTTTGCGTCAATCATTTTGTCATTTAAAATAATCCAGATTTAAAGAAAAAGAAAATATAATTTTTTCTCCTCATTTTTTGAAAAAGATATTCTATTTTTATGTAATCCAGAATCTATAGTGTGTCCCGGATTATTTGTATTTTATTTTCGTATCCTGAATTGTTCTGTTATCTGTGAGTTTGTTATCCTGACAATTATTTTGGTTATAGAATTATATCGTATTTTAAATGTTAAAGCATGACATTTTTATTGCAACCAACCCACAAACGGACAAACTAGCAGGAAAATACACTCTGTGTATTAATATCCTTACTATATAAAGAAGCGTTAGCCATTTTTAAAAGGGTGACTATTCACCACTTGTCATCGCCTCATCAAGAACAAAGTATCGGTCACATAACAGTCCTATAAAGTCATCATGACAGACTATCGGTCACATAACAGTCCTATAAAGACATAATGACGGACTATCGGTCACATAACAGTCCTATAAAGTCATCATGATGGACTGTCATCATGATGGACTATCGGTCACATAACAGTCCTATAAAGTCATCATGACGGACTATCGGTGACATTAAACCTAACAACCGCAATGCAGAAAGAGAATCCATTACCTATGCATGAATGCAGCGAATATAAATGCATCTCGTAAAATGAACTCTCCTGGACATTTATCTGGTCAGGAGACAGTTTTAAATTCCTCTTATTTCAGCAGGTCCATCTAGCCAGTAAACAGCAACATTACATCTGTTAGCTGCATACAGATGAATGCAGTTGAAGATAAGAGCTCAACTCCTGTAGAACGAACTATTTTCAACACTGAATATTTTGACGGAAAAATTCTATTGTTAAATAATGGCATTTATTATCCCTTTTAGTATTCATATAAACTGAGTTAGTATTTATCAATCGATTACCTGTATTTAAAGTCAACTGAAACTGCAATCCATACATGAAATTTCGGGCTAGGTAAGTTATACCAGACCTAAATTGTATGGGTTATATCTAAGGTGTGAATTGTTTTTACCAAATAATTCAGAATCACTTTTTTACAATGGGATCAAATGAATTATTCAATATTTTCAAAACTCAGCAACTAAATATTGTCATTCCAATATTTATTTAATAATAATGAATTTGTACTATTGTCATAGTGATATATGGTTCAATATTATTAATGTTAAGAAATTCATATCCTCTTCATCATTTAAATAATTAAGATAATGTATTTATTCGTTATCATCCCCATTGGAACTGTAATTATACTATAATTTGTAATCTGGGAAATAACCTATACCATGTTTGATATTAAATACATTCCATTTAATAGATTCTCTAATAATTTCTGTTACTGAGGGTTCAAAAACGAAACTGATTGGAAATGTAAACAGAGTATTATCCGAATTGAAATTTGATGCCTTTTTCCCAATGTTCACATGTCCAATTATGTTTGTTCTATCAGCGATAAAACTACGAAATCACCTTTAGAGATTCAATATTCAACTTTAAACCAACAATAGAGAATTCCAATCAAATATCGCAGATGTTAATCGCTTTTACTCTCATCGGCGTATCAACTGCGATAGTTTGCACAACCATTTGTCACTGTTGTTTCACTCACAACAATAAATCAAAGTTTGTATTTTTGATATCGGCGACAAAATGAGAAATATCCGCAGACATATTCCAGGCAGAGAGGCAATAGGAAGCTGTCTCTCTTCTGATGGATTGACCAGCCGAAAACCTACCAGAGTTTATCACAGGGACAGGGGGTTAATATTAAATAGAGAATAAGCTAGAATAGCTCTCTTGAAAAAAGGAGGGGTTCATTCAAATTATTCCATCTTATAAGGTTAATAATATTTAATTTTTTAAACTTTTTGAAATTTCAAACTCGTTCTAATAAATGTAAATCTTGCGAATCCTCTACTTTTTCTAAATTTTGCAGTTGCCTAGTTTGTAAAAAAAATAACATTGAATTCCCGATCGTATTACCATTAAGCAAGGGCAAGCAGAATCACTTTATTTGAAATAGATTTTGTTAAGGTTTTTTTGATATGGCACGACAATTCCTGCTCACTCTAATATGAATTTTAGTATTCAACCAGGTAGCGAATAATATCGAATCAAATTTAATTCCAGGATACATGCAGACAGGATGCATGAAAAAAGACACAAAATACAAATTGACTTTCGTTTGATTTAACAAATTGAATTTATTTCTTTTTTAAATATGAATAGAAAGTAAAGTTCTGAATTTCTAGGAAAAAACAAGTTTGCCTTACGGTAAAACTTTGCAAGAAATATCCTATATTATTAGATAAATTAAATGATAAGAGATGATATGTCATCTTTGACAGACGATTTATTTATATTAATATCATTGCAGTCATTCCGAAAATGAAATTATTCTATTTCGAACTTGAAATTCATTTCATACATTGCAATACTTTTCTTCTACAATGTGTAGTATAATTTTTTTAACTATTTAATCAGCTGTGAATTAGAGATACTCTTAATTATCAAACTCATGTTTACCTTCGCAGAGAGCGAAAGGTTATATATATTTAGGCATTTTTTATTCATCATCTTGTTATTCGCATAACTCAAAAAGTATTGAACCAAATGGTCTGAAATTTTGTGGGATGATTGGTCAATGTGCTGAGACCATCTGGCAAAATTTTGTGAGTGATGCGATCAAAGATCAAGGTCATTTATAACTCAATAAATCAAAAAGTTTTCGACCAAATTGACTGAAACTATTGGTCAATATTCAATTGTCAATATTCAAGAACCATTTGGTTCGATTTTGGGAGCGATCAAGTCAAAAACCTCGAGGTCAAGGTCATTCATAATTCAATAAATCAAAAAGTATTCAATCAAATTACCAGGAATTTGGTAGGACGATTGGTCATTATCCAGGAACCAGCTTATCAGGTTTTTGGAGCGAATAGGTCAAAGATTGAGGTCAAGGTCATTTATAACTCATGGATTATTGGATGGTCAATGTCATTAATAATGGAGGGCGAAGGTATGCGCTCTACGAGTGCACGTTATCTAGTTAATGTATAATTTAATTTGCGTCTGTTCCATAATGCAGATGTATGAATTATTCTTCCATATTGTTCATTTAATATTACTAAACTTCCTCGACGTACATGACTCGCTTTTAAAACACATCAAATTCAGCTCTCAAAATTTCAGTGTTGTGTATGATTGGGGGTTCATTTTCCTCCCTTTTCTTTCTGTCACTAATCCTTTTTTTCATTAATTCTCTATATACAATTTTATTTTAATACTTCAATTTACGGTGGCTGAGCAAAATATTCTTTCATCAAAATTAATTAGCCAAGCCCCTCTAATATGGGTTCGTCTGGTTCGGAAATAATTTATAAATTAGTTTGAATTAATTCATAATATGAATACCCCAGAAATAAATTCAATTAATATAGTTAAATAAATTTCACATCTTACACAATCATAGTTTCTGCTACACGGTGACAATCTTTCTTTCTGTAAATCTTTCGAGTATAACGAAAAGGTACCAGGGATCCGGCGAAGAGTTTACATTATGCACTATCAAATGTATTAGTAGTATTGGATTGATGTATTTTAATATATTTGCATTAGAGTTATTGGATAAGAATAAACTGTGTTTTAATCTAAATATATTACATTAGAAATAGTCTGATATCAAGTATCCAGGTTGACGCTCCAAAGAATTCACTACTGCTGACGAAGAGTTTAGAGGCTAGAGCAAACCTCAGTGTTACGGGGTAAGGAACTTCCCAACGACAATCCAAGGTTTACATCTTCCAATTAGTTAGCAGTTGAACTACCCGAGGCAAGGGCAAGTACTAAGATCTCACGCACGTCCATTGGAATAGTAAGAATCTTTTTGAAATCTCCATTTTTACATGTCATTTATTAGAGTAATTTATGATTCTATAGAACTGAAAAGTAACTGGATGAATGTATTCAGCCGTTAATATGAATGAAAATTCCATGGATATTAATATTGTAATGCATTCAAAAATGAATGTCATAATATTTATCACATCAGAGAAATAAAGTGATGTGTAAAGGGCCGTACACATGTAGGTTTTTTTTAATTCTTTCCGCCAGACTTTTTGCTAAGCTCCTCCTACTTTTTCAACAATATTTTAAAATCATATAAGAAAAAACAATATTATATTATTATTATTATTTATTTTAGTTGGTATCCATGTTACCTGCAGGTATCTTGGATACCAACTAAGATAAATAAAAACTATATTGTGTTTTCTTAAATGATTCTAAAAATATATTAAAAATATTATTGAAAAATTAGGAGGAGCTTAGCAAAAAGTTTGGTGGAAAGATTTAAAAAACCCTACGTGTGTACAGCCCTTAATATGTTCAATTGTATTTAATATCTCTATGTCTACACAGGTAATACATGAGTTGTGTGTGTCTCTTTTGAATGGTATGCATCGGTCACATGGACCTATAAACAAATAATCTAAATCATTTTAGATTATTCTTTGATAAGAGAAATGTAATATAATTAAACCAAAACCATGTTTATTTAGAGAGTTTATGTATCAGCTACTCTGCATTGTAGATTTAATTAAAATATAATAATTTATATTATTTATAATATTTGATAGCGTTAATACTTACCTTACTAATTAACACATTATTTAGAAGAAATTTTTGGTGAAAAATAATGTACCCAAAATTATACAGCCTACTTACCATAATGTAAAGTTAATTGAAATTTATCAATAATTAATGAGTAGTAAATACGATATTATGATTATGAATTTATTACTTGAATAAATCATAATTATCATACCTAAGATTTTTGGAAAAAAATGTCAATTTATTAAATCATTCTAAGTCAATTTTTTCAATAATTTATTCATGTAGAAGATTATCATATGTATAATTAATAGTAATTAGTGGAATATTCAATAACTTAATTGTAATTCTTTTCGATCTACATAGAAAATATATTTGATCTTTTGAGATCTGACGAATAAAAGTACTACTTGTTATTGACTTGAATTTATTCTTGACTGACTTAACAAGTCAATATTTTGACAGGTTTCAGTGTATCTTTTTTTGAACAAGATTAATGTCTTTGTTTTGACAAGTGACTGCATAGTATTAAATATTGCTCTGTTTGATAGTTCTAAGGGAAAGGTAAATAGAAGAGAGGAATATTATAGGTCCATAGGAGGTGGTTAATTGATGAATATAAACTTTTATAAGAAAAATGAAATAAACATTAGGGATAGATCTCAATTATTATTATCGCCACATTTAAATTTCGAAGATAAAATTTAATGTTTGTTCATTATAAGTTATCAACTTATCACATGAAGAAAAAAATTGTATTATGAAGTCTACGGAGAATGAGAACATTAGTTCATTTACTAGATGTAATTTAAATTATAATGACAAACTTCAGAGGGTCTTCATTGAGAACTGTGGAAAAGTAAAGGGCAATTATGCAAATATTTATGATGTTATATAACTATAAATATAATAATATTGCCCAAACTTGGACATTTGAGGAAAAAATATCAGAATTTAAAAAAAAGTTGTTTCTCGAAGGCTTTTTATTTGTATTGAAAAGCCCACCATCAGCTGCGATATAATCACTAGTTATTGGTATAAAATAATTGCCAGAAGTAATGATTTGACATCTACTGATGTCATCAGCGTTATCTCCCACGGTGTTCACTAGCTCTGGCGGGTGCTTGAAAGACTATTCCTTAGCTAAACTAAACAGACAGAATAATGTCAGAAGGCAAGGCGTGGATAATTTGGGCATTTGACTGGTCATGACCTCACAGCGAAAAATTATTCCAGACTTCGATGAAGAATAAATATTCTGATTTATTGTGCTCCAACATTAACCAGTAGGTCGATTAAACCAGCTAAGCACAAAATACTTCTACCTCTTCTAATTTACACTCAATTTGAATATTGGGTTCACTGTTAGCCCAGTATCACTCATTCTGCTTGTTCGGTTGCAGCTTTTCTTCCTACAGTGTTTCATCGGACCACAGAACGTTATTGCAAAATTCTTCGTTTTGCTGTAAAATCCAGTTACCAAACTTTACTCTAAACATCTCGTGTGGGTCGACAATGATTTGAAAAGTCTTATGATTGTGTTAATACTTTTACATTGTTCATCACAAGACCTGTAGACAAATTCATTGCTTTCATTTCCAATACACTTGGGAAATGAATTTTTTTTATCAAAAATGTTTCTTGCTGTTTCAATGTTTTTTTTCTTTACATTTGGTTCGATAAGTACCTGTAATATTTGAAGTTAAGACATCACCAGAGGCCATAAATCTGTTGATCAATCTAAAAAAAGTGCAACAGTGAGGAACTTGACATGGTGACAACTTAAATTGCTTGCAGAATTCGCTCCATAAGCTACTTGGACTTTTAAATCAATTATTTTTATTGATACAAATTTTCGAATGAATTAAAATAATATTGAACGAATTGGTAGTTAGGTAGTATACTGAAATTTGAATAAAATATGTGCAATGCTTCCTAAGGCATAATACGTAAGTTTTACACATATTCTGGTGCAGTTTCCAACAAAAAACATTAGACATAAACAAATTAAAAGAATTTAAAATACTCATCAAAATAGAATTTCTTTAATTTCATAATAAACAAGGAAACACCATTAAACACTTTCAATAGATATTCTAAACAGCTAATAATTTACTAATAATTTTTTTATCATCATAGTCATTGTGAAATAACACAAAGGGTTATATTTCTTCAAATAAATGTACTCTATTTTAGGTAAATTGGTACATATAATAAATTTATTTTAAGTGCATCACTTAACTCTCAAGTATATATATGTTACGTAACCATTAATTCTCTAATCATTTTCTAATCCGATCACTTACGAATGCATGAGCTCCATTGTTCTTTATAGAAACCACACGATTAATTATGAATTCGAACGATCAGTTAAGCATTTTTGAAGTTCATCAAAGGATCCGCAAAATAGCATTCTTAGCATAGCGAAAGTAACGTTTGGAATTGGAAGAGTGAATGGAACAGTAAACTGGTTTGAAAATAAATACACGTCCCATTAGTGTATGATTAACTGCCTTAATTTTTCTTTTAGCATTTTATCAATTTGGTTTTATTATAATTATCTCACATTAACTCACCATTAATAATAATGGTTATTGAATTTTTAATGAAGCTAGATGATGTGAATGTATTTTACAATCTTTTTTGTTTGATATCCTATGGATTTTAAGGTAAACTATTTAATCATAAAAGTCTTTGCAATAAAAGAGACAATTAATAACCAATAAATGTAGAGTACCGGTGACTGTACCTACCCCTGGTAGAGGAAAATGAAGAGGTGAAACCTAACATAAAAATTTAAGACCTAGTAATTGTACACCGTTATCATCTAAACTGTAACTAGCTTTAATTATAATATACATAGTAAAAATTGTAGAATTGTAGATAATTAATAATCCAAAAGCTACAGTACAGGGCCCAAGGGACTCCACCCTTTTCTCATCTTTCTCCACAGACAGCTTCAGGATAGAGCCCTTAGTGTCAAAATATTGACAAATTAAATTTGATACATTTTCCATATCGCAAGAAAATGTACTATAAAAACTTAATATACCATGTGACCAATAGAACCACCGGATGCAAATGAAAGTAAAAGGACCCCTCAGAGTGATGTACTGCTTAGCCATGTAAATGATATCAATTGTATTTTAGAGAGATAAGCATTCGTAGAGCTGCTCTCACGACTACAGAATAACTTTACTCAATCCCAAGCGAATTGTTGACCATTGGGCGGTAAAATGTACGGTAGGAACTGAAGGAGTTGGTTAGGATGTTGTGGTAGGATTAGTGAGAACTCAACACTCTACCCTAATGACAGAGGTAACGATATCCTACCCCTGAAACATACACTACTTTATTTCAAGCACTTGAGTTAAATAGGTGAAACATATTTGAAAATGATAATATTATTAGTAATCTGAATATTAAAATAACAAGGTTTATGTAATTATAGACCAATATAGTATATTTATAACGATGGGTAAAGATAGATCAATTATTTTATAGAATATATGTATATAATAATAATTATTATAATAAATTATATATATGAATAATAAAACATTTCCAAACCAGCTGAGCATTAAATCTCCGTAAAGAAAATGAATCTATTCGTGATAACTTAAATTAAAAAACTATATAGATTCTCAATATTATTATGAAACAGGAACGCATTTATATGACAAATAAATTTATTTCTCCAAATAATAGCTTAAACAATATTTGACATGTTCTTAATAACTCTATTTAAAACACATTCACATCATTATTAATAATATGAATAAATAAATACATTCATTCATAGTGCAGCTCTCTAATGCTTTGGTAACTACATACATAGGTATTTTTTTCAAAGGAGCTAGTAATCAAGAAAGATCTTTTGGCACCAATTCTTTAGGTATACCAACAGTGTCTCACTGCAAAGATAGAAGTAGTAACACAGAATATCAGGCAAACTGAAGACGATGATAGTTTGCTAACTGCATGACATTTTCCTGACACTCTAAACCAACAGTCTGTTACCATTTAGGTATTTAATCATTTATTTGTGTGATTTTCCATGCCTGTAACACTCTATAGCAATGTTTCTCTCTTATCCACATTTTAACAATTATTATCGAGCTAAAGGTTAATGTTATATGTGTACCTATTATTTAGTCAAGTATAAAGTCAAAATTTTATGAAAATAATATGGAAATATAAATATTGATAAATATAGATTAAAGGATAAATATTTATCACCATGTACTTTAAGAAAGCTACGAATTAGAATCAATTTTTTCTCCATTCTGAGTCTCCAATGACTCCATTATTGCAACATTAGCCTCTTCATCCACTGGGAAATCATTTCCTTTCAATTCTATTCAACTATTGATCATATTTATCTTGTTTTGTACTACAGTTTATGTATCACAACCGTCATTATAATCATGAGCAGTTACATTATTTATTTACGAGGGTAACTGATGAAAACTGTCCTCATGTCATCCAAACCTCTTATGTGATAGTGACAATATTAACCAAATTTGACCAAGACTGAAGGTATATTAAATATTCTCTAATAGTTTTTTTATCGAATAATGGCTATTAATTTGATTTTCAAATTATTATGCAAGAGAATTTTTTTAATAATTCATAGTATGACTAAATATTCATCATAGATTTCTCCTTCATGAAATGAAGGAGTTTTTTAAATATAAGTGGAAAAACTCTAAATTCTCTAGTCTTCAAGAATTTACTTCCGTCATTCATCAAATGAATTCTTCTCAACACAGATGCATTATACAATAATTCAACCATTTTTTCTGTGTCAATTCCAATTTTAAAACTAATCAGTTTACTATAATGTGTATATAATTTGTACTAAATATCTTTGAATGAGTGGTTAAATGAGGCATCAATCCACCAGGCAGTGAATTGTGTATCGCCTCTATACTCTACATCTGCTAAAGAAACCATGAACTTCATTCACGAACTGTTCCAATTAATTAAATACAATTATTCTAATTTTATTTCATTTCATAGAACAAAATAGTACATTTTTATTGAGCACAAACTTCAATTGAAGATATGGAACAAGTTCTATGTTTCAAATCTTAATTTTAAAGAAAGATCTTCGAGTTTCAATATTTTTACAGTTTTTTGATCTAAATTATTTTATAACAGTAAGTTACTCGAATTCAAAGATTGTCTGAATTCATGTAAATTAGAAATTATAGACCAAAATATTATTACGATTATATGTATATTCTATATCTTGTCATTCTACTTTTTTTATATATACACATATTAGATACAGCATTGCGTTCGATGATGATAATTTTCAATGAATTTACAATTTAGTTAATTAAGTATTCATGAATTCAACACTCTTCAGTTAGACAATTAAATGATTTGAATTTAGACTATCAATTATTATGAAGTTTTATCTAATTCTAACAGAAGGAAATAATTGTTTCATTTGAATACAAATGAATGCTTAATTAATTATTGGAGATATTTATTTGTGTATATTTCTCAGCAGTTGAATTTATACCACTAATTTTTATCACGACAGTTTTATATCGGTAGCCGGTAAATTACTCGAAAAATAATTTATCGAATGAGCACTCGATTGGAAAACAATTATTGTTCGAAGCACAATTTCTCGAACAAAATTGCTTGAACGAACAATTTCTCGAATATAATTGCTCGAACGAACAATTTCTCGAATAAAATTGCTCGAACGAACAATTTCTCGAATATAATTGCTCGAACGAAGAATTTCTCGAATACAATTGCTCGCACAAACAATTTCTCGAATATAATTGCTCGAACGAACAATTTCTCTAATATAATTGCTCGAACGAATAATTTGGAAATAATTGTATAATTGCTCGAACGAACAATTTCTCGAATATAATTGCTCGAACGAACAATTTCTCGAATATAATTGCTCGAACGAACAATTTCTCGAATATAATTGCTCGAACGAACAATTTCTCGAATATAATTGCTCGAACGAACAATTTCTCGAATATAATTGCTCGAACGAACAATTTATCGAATATAATTGCTCGAACGAACAGTTTCTCGAATATAATTGCGCTAACGAACAGTTTCTCGAATATAATTGCTCGAAGTAAATTGATTCAGATTAAGGATCGATTTCTCAGTATAAAACAGAAAAAAAATGTTCATATCTACCTATTATAGAATTTATGGTACTTCAATCCAGACGGTTTTAATTTGAATAAAATTTGAATACTCAAACAAGTTAACTATTTTCTCAATGCTTCCCATATGTCGAGAAATTTATACTTAGCACAACCGTTATATACTCCCTATATACTAAAAGATCACCTCAAAATATCCAAATACACCGCATGATACCCATACACTCACACACAACTATAATCGTTTTCAAAAGTTCAACAAGTTATCTTCAGTGGAGTATTTGCCGTGAACTTACTGTGTACTGATGGAAATTAAATTATTTCACCTATCGAGCTGAAACATATAGGCTATTGAAAAGTAATTCACAAACTTATTTTGTTTTTATGACAAAAAAAAAAACATGAAGGGATTACTCACATCAGTTGCACAATTAAGAACACTCTTTGGGAAATAAAATACAGAAGGAGTAGGATTTAAAATCAGTTATACAATGATTAATAGTATAGCTATGAAAATATAGAATACAGTTATTATCAATTACTAGTGTATTACTCGTCAGAAATAACGCAGTATAATTTTTTTTATTTTTTTCTTGTTTTTTTTTTTAAATTATACATTTTTTGTTATCCAGATTTTTTTATCTGTATTTTCATACCCCCATTTTTTTAATTATTGTTTTTTTTCTTCTGAATTTCCTACATGAATGTAATCCGTATTTTACATTCAAATATGTTTATAATCCATATTTGTTACTTCCGAATGACGGACTACATTATTTTCAATGTTTAAAATTATCGAATAAAACTATACGAATTTTAAAATAATATCAGGATTTTTTGTTATAGGTTTTTTTGGATTTTTCAGATTTTTCGTTTTTCCAGATATTTTCGTATTTTGATAGTTTCTTTTTAATAATAAGATGATATCATCGTATTTTAAATGTTAAAGCGTGAAGTTTTTATTGAAACAAACAGACTAACAAACAGACAAATACACAGAATCTCCACTTAATGATGAAATGACTTTTCTAAATTCCAACACTGTGAGCAATTTGATCATTCGAGCAATTGTTTTTCAATCAGTTATTTGTTTTTGAGCAATCAACCTAGAGCCTCTATAATGATATATTATTATACAATATAATATACATATATATCCTTTGTGGTATCCATGTGCAGCACGCAATGTTTCACTTTATATTATTTCTGTCGACCTCAAAATAGTGAGGTCGAATTTCAATTTCGAATTTACGAAAGAAAGGTAGACCCATTACAATTTTTTCTCCTTTGCTCTGGCGAAGTGAAGAATAGGTAATGGTGATACTTGGTGAGGATGAAGTACGGTAATGAAGAATAGGTAATGTTAATACTTGGTGAGAATGCAGTACGGTAATGAAGAATTGGTAATGTTAATACTTGGTGAGGATGCAGTACGGTAATGAAGAATTGGTAATGTTAATACTTGGTGAGAATGCAGTACGGTAATGAGTAAAGTTAGATTTCAATATAATTTATACTATAAAAATTCAAACTTAATATTCAAATCAATATTTCAACTTTAACTGCTTACAAATTATAAAAAAATATTTAATAATCAAAATAATATAGAATTAAAACCTGTAATTAGTGATATAATTAATTTGGTACGTCGAATTAAGTTAAATATTTAACTACATCAAATATGTATGATATTAGAGAATTATAAAAAATAACAAAAATACTATGTATATAAACAAAGTGCCCGTCATTGAATGGAACTTTAAAAGACTGATCATCACTCAAAGTGTTCCTATATTTTCTTCACACTAAGAAATTCACACTTTCCTTTTCTTTTTTGGTGGTGGTTTAATTATGCAAACAATTCCAGGCCTAAACTTTGCGATGAAGAGATGTAAGTTGTTGGTAGTGTTTGTAATGATAACATTGCAATTTAAAACTTTAAATTGAATTACAATGGACTACACACTGAAAAGAATAATTAATCTTCACGGGAGTAATTAACATTGTTCCTTGCAATTTCAAAGAATCCTGGAATGAGTGAAACTTCCTTATTTGGAGGCACAACAATTTTCAATTAATTTTGATGGGGATTAATTTTTCTATAATCTTTAAATTTTTTCCAAAATAAATCCATCCACGGATTTATCCACTCGGGTATATGGAGATTAGAACTCTTGAATAGCTCTTCTATAGGTGTTATGTACGTGTTTGTGTAGCGATGCTGAAGAGAGTGTAAAGTAGATGCACTGTATACATATTTATCCCTGGAACGACCAGTGGGACTCAGAGACCCGTTTTGGTTTTAAATATTGATGAATAATTTGAAAACTAATTGTCTGAAGTTGCTGAAACTTCGTGTCTTTCAGTGCCTATAACGTATTTATATACCGTATAATAATCAGTGAAAATAATGAAACGAAATTTGTTTTATTTCGTTTTACATTATTTTTGATAAAGCTGGCCTCTGGAGCCCGGATGAAGTACAATTGTTGTTAGATCACATTTTTCATCACATTAGAAACATCACTTACATGAATATTAGCTATTTTTTGCTGTGAATTACAATGTGACGCAACAGCTCAAGTATTTCACCAAAGGTCTAAATTTATGCATGGTAATAAAATGTTATAAAACTAAATATGTTTTACCATTTTCATTGTATTTGCTTAAATAGATTTTAAACTATAAAAATCTAGGAATTCCAGCAATTTGTGTAAAGATTCAATAGTAAAAGTTATAATTCATCGGAAAAAGCCCCTCAGACACCATGGTCCTTCCAGGTTTAGGGAAGAGCACGAAATCACCAATTAAATAGACCAATAACGATGCAGATTGGTCTTTAGAGGCTGACGTCAGTGGCGGCATAATTCGCAACAATCTGATGAAAAATAACGAAAATAATTATTTAATCCATGTGTAGATAATAATAATTTAATCCGTATAAGTTGAAGACTATTTATTTCTTTAGAACTGATCATGGGTGTATACAGTGGTGGGATTCAAACTGTACAGCAACCGGATGCGCGAACCGGTGCGAACCTCTAGATTCCTTGAATCCTGGGTCTAGGAAAATTGATCGAAAGCAATTGACCGAAAGCAATTGATCGAATGGAAAATTGGTCGAATGGAAAATTGATCGAAAGGAAAATTGATCGAATAGATCATGCAGCTTCATTTTTTTCTTCCATCTGTGAGTGCAGTAACCGGTGCTTAATGTCCCTTTTTGTTACATTCCTTGCTAAGTGACTGTACTTACAGAGTAGCTTTTCCGCATCCATGAGCATTGTCACCGACGGTGTTAAGTGACTTTGTTCATGAATCCACTTTCCTTTCTGACTGCTTCTTCCTATCTCTTGTATTTAATTCCCTTTTGCCGTCAGTGATATGGCTTTTCGTTCCGAAACAGACGTTAAACCTACTAAATTAATTAATTAATTGATTATTTAACTTTCAATTCAAATTTATCTAGAACTATCTAAATTCTAGAACTAAGAAAACTTAAAGTTCTTCAAATTATAATATATTTCAAAGCATATAATTCTCTGTTATAGATAAGCAGTTGATTGAAGAAATGTTATACATAAATTATTATTATATATTATTATTAAAATTATTATCATTATTATATATAAATCATGGTGACAAGATCTACTAGCTGTAATATATTGCAAGTAAGTTTCTCTGGTAATCCATGGTTTTAGTTATCATTAGTGTAAATAGATCCAATATCATTTTCGATCAATTTTGTTTCGGTCAATTCTCCATTCGATCAATTGTTGTGCGATCAATTTTCCATTCGACCAATTTCCTTTCGATCAATTTTCCATTCGACCAATTTTCCTTTCGATCAATTTTCCATTCGACCAAATTTCCTTTCGATCAATTTTCCTTTCGATCAATTTTCCATTCGACCAATTTTCCATTCGACCAATTTTCCATTCGATCAATTGCTTTCGATCAATTTTCCGGATCCATTGAATCCTATCACTGACTTGAGGAAAAGTATGTCTGCTAGTACATATGTGTCCCGTCACATTCGAAAGGGTTAAATTACAATTGATAACTACAAAACTTTATTTATAGTTTATGACAATGACAACTTAATCATTGTGGTATAATATTTTATATCAATTTATAAATACAAACTCCGGACCATATGTGGCTACTCAGTGACCACCACGTTCTACTTCTACACATGTTCAATTTGCACTCCGATAATAAAAGTATGCACAGTCTGCAGTTTTATGTATTTGTTCTTTCAACTATTTGAATTTTTTATTTATTTATCCAGAAAATTATGTATTTTTTACTTGAAAAGGTATTCCAGGAACAGTTCCGACTGTTCAGCGAACTTTTATATTTTTAGGAACCGGTTCGCACGAACCTGTGCGAACCTTACTATATTGTGATAGTGAAGAAAATGTATTCTTTAACTTGCTAATGCAGCAGGTTACATCTATCCTATAAATGTGTTTAAAAATTTGTATTTCACGTTTGTTCATCCTCATTTAATGTATGGAATAGAGCTCTGGTTTGCTGCACCTGCTTATCTGACTAACAAATTAAATGTGCTGCAAAAACGTGCAGTTAGGTGTGTAAATAGACTTGAGAATGGTGAGCATACTGGACCTGTATTCCAAAATATGAAATTGTTGTCTCTGGATAAATTGTATAAATTTTCTATTGGTGTGTATATATATAAAACTTTAAACATTGTTAATCATGATCAGTTCCTATATAATAGATTAATTACATTACAGGATCAGCATAATCATTTTACTCGTAATAGGCATCGAATTGTTACTCCACGCTTTAATAAAACTAAGACTCAACAATGCATACTTTTCAAAGGAATTGTTATTTTTAATGAGTTATCTGATATTGTCAATTTTTCGGGCTATAGTTTCAAGAAACATATAAAAAATTACCTCATTAGCCATTAGAATTTTGAAGATAAATTTGATGTAACTTTAGTGCTTGTTTGAGTGATTGAATAGGCTGCTCTAGGTGTTTTTTTTTTCTATTTTTAATCTTTTTTTGCCCTAGAAGCAATCAGGCTTATTGGGCCTTACAGCTCATTTATATATATATATATTTTTAATATTAAGGTATTTGATGCGAGTATTTCTCCCAGTACTCGTATCTAATGCAGTTTGAAATAGAAATCTTTGAAAATCTTTGAACTGACCAGTTTTTATTTATACCTCAGACCGAATGTTCCGCTCAATTTCCATAAGTGTTAACACATGTCAAAAATACTAATTATTTATAACTTGTATATGTTAACCGCTTTTAATAAGTACTCTACACATTTTAATATTAATCTATTGTTTTTCTTTAATAAAATTATTATAAAACGAAACCGATCGAATGATTCGAATCCTCCGCTCAGTCTCCATGTAGTATAGTGGATTGGTGAGTCTATAAATTGTGAGCCTCATTGTAATATATATGACTTAATTCCCATAATCATTTTCGTAATCATAGGCTAGAAAGAAGTGGTTTATAATTAATATACTTACTTTTTGATTACTTCTATATGACAATCATTAATAAAATATCCATTATTTTGAAGATTTCAATCATGAATATATTGTAATAATTTACGAAATAAAGAATTTTTGAGTTTTAAAACAACTTCGTTTGTCGCATGTTACTTCCAAACTCGAATAAACCCCATTATAGAAGAATTACCCCAAGTACATGAATCTGAACCAAAGTTCTAAGAGCTTAATAAAATATTCATAAGAAATATTCTAATATTCTTTCAAGGAAATATTAAACCAACAGCCCATCGGCCTGGAAGAACTTTTTTTTACTCTTTGCACAAAGTTTTTGTTTCTGAAGTGAATATAATGAGTAGATAAGCAGCCTAGTAAGTATTTGCCTTAAGCTAATTAGGAATACATTAGGAAAGTAGGTGAAAAGGAAGAAAATCTGTAGTGATTTCAGATATTACGTAACTTCTATATTACCATTGTCTAATCTTATTGGTTATACGATCACCATTATAGTAGTATTAACTTTTTTTCCTCTATATTTACTTCAGATAGCCTACCTGTTTATTTATATGTTACGCTGCTCCTATCATTTAATATATATTCCCTTACATTTTTCTACATATTTTAACATTTCTTTTCTTTTCTTTATTAAATTTTTTATTCGTATTCATACTTCTGTTCATTTCTCCACTATTCCTCACCATCTGAACAGATCTTTCGATCTCTAAAGCTCATTTGCTATTTTTATTTCCATTTCATCAAGTCATTTCTCTGATTCGTCAGTCACTAACTTTAAGCTGATTTCGGAAGTGTAGACCAAAAAATGTACTCAGGAATAAGATTCCAGGGAATGATAATGGAACGGAGGCACGTTCCTGAGCCAATTAGAATTTCGACTGAATTTCAATGCGAATTTATTCGTGGGCATGTTTATGATTAATACAAAATGTTAGTTAAATAAAACAAGTACAAGCTTCCTATATATGTATAATAAGAGAAGAATTTTTTAGTTTGAACTGAATGAATGGTTGTCCTTAATTTCAGGCTCTAACATCAATAAGAGTTTAATTTTCTTTCCAATGTTTTCTTTTAATACTCAAGTTATAAAAAAGTTGGCAATTTAAAGATGAGTAACGAAACTCCGAACTCTTGAAGAAAGTTTAGTTACCAAAGTAAATAATTTATTTCTTCTAATCAGAAACAGTAGATGTTGGCATGTTCTTCTTCTATCATATAGACTTATAGATTATCTACAATATATTTAGTTATATATACCTTTGATAAGAAATGAATGGTAATTAATTGAAAAACTTACCGGGCATTGTACTGATCTATTTTGGAACTACACATAAATATTCATTTCTATTTAAAATAATTTTATTCAATCAACAAGCTTTATATGAATTCATCAATCAGATACAACAAATATACTTTAAGCTTGTGATTCTTGTTTCAAAAACCCAAAAAAAGCAAATTAAAAAAACTTCAAAGCAAAATAGAAAGTTCATCAAAGTTCAATAAAGAAACTAAAGAATTAAAGTAGTATGTAACAAATTTTATATATTTAAGCCATAAAATACTCTCTACGATAAACTCCTATATCAATATCTATCTAAATTGATTCACACTATTTCCAGGTATTAGTGTTTTATTCTGTCACAGGCCTAACCTGTTGCTTGTGTTCCGTCCCTCTTTGGTTGAGGTTCTGCATACTGATGCTGTGGAATGAAGAGATTCACTATTGCAACAAATGTGGTGAGATTTGTTGCCACGCTTCGAGATAACACCTCTGTGAGTTATTAGAATACTTAGATTGTGAGTTATTAGAATACTTAGATTGTGAGTTATTCGAATACTTAGATTGTGAGTTATTAGAATATTTAGATTGTGAGTTATTAGAATACTTAGATTGTGAGTTATTAGAATACTTAGATTGTGAGTTATTAGAATACTTAGATTGTGAGTTATTAGAATACTTAGATTGTGAGTTATTAGAATACTTAGATTGTGAGTTATTAGAATACTTAGATTGTGAGTTATTAGAATACTTAGATTGTGAGTTATTAGAATACTTAGATTGTGAGTTATTAGAATACTTAGATTGTGAGTTATTCGAATACTTAGATTGTGAGTCATTCGAATACTTAGATTGTGAGTTATTAGAATACTTAGATTGTGAGTTATTAGAATACTTAGATTGTGAGTTATTAGAATACTTAGATTGTGAGTTATTAGAATACTTAGATTGTGAGTTATTAGAATACTTAGATTATTTATATTATTACGATTGTTTATAATAGCCAAATGTTGATAATCCACATCTTTTACACCCAATTCTACATCCTCAAGTTCAAAAATTGTTTGTTTCAAACTTAAGTTAAAGTTTGTTTTTATGAAAATATATCGTTAATTATACTGAGTTTGCTTTCTTGCAAATTATATATATGGAGCTCTTCGTTCTGAATAGCCATCAATAATCATTATTATTCTTGATAAAGAAGTAGCATCTTCTTGACCAGACACTCAGCTGAAATAATCATACAACGATTCATAAAAATTTAGATTATTACCTTCACTTTTGTAAATCCTTTTGTCTTTTTTCAAGTGGGAGGTCCACCAAAGAAGGGTTCTAGGGAAGTTGCCACTGGGCGAATTGGCACTGGGTGAATTGTCACTGGGTGAATTGTCACTGGGTGAATTGTCACTGGGTGAATTGTCACTGGGTGAATTGTCACTGGGTGAATTGTCACTGGGTGGATGGCCACTGGGCGAACTGCCCATGTGGGGGAATTGCCACTGGGTGAATTGGCCATGTGGGAGAATTGCCACCGGGGGAACTGCATATGTGGGGGAATTGCCACTGGGTGAACTGCCCATGTGAGTGAATTGCCACTGGGTAAATTGACACTGGGTGAATTGTCACTGGGTGAATTGTATACTAGTACGTGCCGATGATACCTTATACTGTTAAAACCCTTGAAAATGTACAGTGATAAAGTTTCTTTCAATATGTCCTTTTTCGTGCTATCTCTATCCATCAAATCTCTATCCTGATTTATAAAACTTTTCTATATTGAACACTGAACAGGTTTCAACAATTCACATTAATTTTAATTCAACTTGTATGTTCCAATAATTTCAGCCGGTCTTGGTGGACATGGCCTTATTTAAATACCCACATTCTTATTTTCTTT